>JBBBWG010025624.1:0-10680 GCA_037176905.1 Azolla pinnata
TAGATGCCCCATCCGGACCGATTCGTACTCGTCTTGCTCCGAGAGTTTTCTTCCTGTGTGGGGTATCAGGGCTTCTCAAACTATTACTTCCCCACTCCGCAACAGTCCGCTCTAAAAATCCATCCTTGTTTGGGACAAGAGCTCCCTCTTGTTCCTTTCATAATTTGCCGGTACAGTTAGGAATTGGACGGATTTCCCTCCACTCTGGCTCCGAATTCGAGCGAAAGCCGCACCGCTGTCGAGCACCTTTGTCTCCATCCACGAAGCCATGATAAAGGGTTGACCGAGGATCACGGAGGTGAGACCTCATCTTGCACGAAGAAATTTTGGTCTATCTCGATATCTCCGATCTTCACCGTCACGTCCAGACAAGCTGCAAATAGGTCTTCTGTTGCTTTAGTGGCTGTCCAAATCTTCCAACCATGGTTGGTGTTAATAGGTCATTTCCCCTTCCGGTAGAACTCCTTGGACATTAAGTTGATCTCCGATCCGTGATCGATTAACGCTAGTACGGGTTCTTTGATGTTGTCGATTCGGATCAGAGTCTCTGTAGTCACGCGTGCCCAGTGTTGCCTCGTATAGTGGGAATTCGGAATTTCGTCCTCCACTTCGTTGTCGCTCATTAAAACCGTTTTCGTATTTACCCTTGGAGCGTTTTCCTCCGTACTTTGCCTTTTTCTCTTCACAAGATCCACGAGAAGATCGTGTAACTCCTTTTTCGTTATCCCGAGTAGTTCCCGAAGTGAAAACTCTACTCGGCTATCGAGGATTCTCTCCTCGAACACCTTTTTTATGTCGGTCCGTTGCTCAATGTCCGAGGCGAGTTTGAATGCCGGAATCGTCTTTTCTTTTCCCTTCCCTCCGGAGTTCCAGCTTTCCGGTATCTTCGATGGTTCGGCCCCATCATCCACTCGCCATCGTTTCCCATCTACATACAATTCATGTAATTGACATAGGGCGTACACGCTATTCTTGTCGACAGGGCACTCCCATCCCGTAGCTTCCTGGATGCCTTCCGCGGCGGATCGGATCTCGTTGGAGTCGGTTTTCTCGGTGCTTTCTAGCGCAACCGGCCAAAAAGACGTCTTTGCTCCGGTCGACTCCCCGACGCGTATTCCCGCAATTGTCGCGTAATTGTTCTTCGTCGCTATCTCCTCCTCGAAGACTTCCTTCATGCCGCCTTTCCGGAAGTTCGGTCGGAATGGCTTCCGAGAGTCCATCGAATGGATCCGATTCCCCTCGTAGTAGATAAGATCCCGTCGTAGCACCTCCTTACGCTCATCGCAATCCCTCTGATCGTATTCGGAGCTATCACACCATATGCACCGACGGTCCATGTACTTGGAGCTTGCGGAGCGGTCTTCCGACTTCTTCACCATCGCGATCTTCAGATTCTCCATTTCTTTCAGTAGTTGCTCCATCGTGGATGCATCGATTCCCTTCTCAGCCGTAATCTCCCGAGCCCGCGGTTGTTGTTCTTCCGATCCGGCCCTCGGTTTCGGAGTCGGTTCCGAAATCCTCTTTTCTTCGTTGGCAAGCCATTGCCCCCTCTTCGTGTATCGCACGATGATATTCCGCACGTTTCCCCAAGTTTCGGTGAGTCCGCTCTCAGTGGTCGTGTCCTCAAGAAGCACTCCAAGGTCTTTCCGATCCTGGATATCCACAGCCCGAGAGAACATGATCAGCTTGTCCGGTCCGAGGATAGCTTGATCTCTCGCGGACAACCTCCCGAACCGGGTCTTGAATGCGGAAAACACGTCAACGACCTTCAACCCCTTGCTCGGCATTTCCACCCAATCTTCAAACCCCCTCCGCGTTGCCTTGGAGGAATCTTTGATGGCGAACATGGTCTTTAATGCTTCTTCAAACGCCTCCCATCTTGGATTTTGTTGTTGTATCCCGTGGATACTTGCTTGAAGCTCATCGGTCGCCACCCGGTTGAAGGCTGTTACTTGGAGTCCTTCCGATATTCTGCACCGCAGCATCTCCACCTTGTAGTCCCGAAGATACCACGACACGTCTTTCCTGTTGAATTGGCCGTTCCATCGCACGAGCCGTTCTGCTGCTGCCGCTATCTCCGACATCGAGATGTGGTCCAGAACGATGTGAAAGAGAAGTACTTACATCGCTTGCATCACATTAACAGAGTCCTCCAATGGTCCAGAACGATGTGAAAGATGTTCTTACATTTCACCGCAGTATGTATATGTATGTAAATTATATAGATTGAGAGCTAGGTTAGGAGATTTTGCCACTGAATTATGTGGAGTTGAAAATGTGAAGTGTCGTGGTAATGTATCAAAATCAAAGCTAAGACATATTTTTTCATGTGAAGGTCGACATGGTCTCTCACCGAAAGGCGTTTCTTTTGTTGTGATCCCTTGGTTCCTTTTTAGAGAAGAGAGACGAGAAAGAATAGATGAAGAAAACAAACAAGCACATGCAGACATAGGCCATGTTGGGTTCATTGCTTTTCTTTTACATCTTTGGCACTCACTGTTTGCAGGACAGACAGAGGCCGGCCGACAGACACGCACACAGACTGAGAGCAGCAGATGACATATCTGCAGACAGGCATAGCTGCTTCTGTTGCTGTAGCTCTTGCTGCTGCTGCTGCTGCTGCTGCGCCACTGCTCGCGACCGAAACAGCAAGCAGATCTGTTGATGACCATGGCGGCAACATTTGGGGTGTGGATATGGAGGATGCGACTGTTGATGCTGGTGCTGCATGTGGCAGCAGCAGAGGCGGCAGAGACAGGAAGGGGATCTCTTCCGTCATCATCTCCATCGCCATCTCCCCCTCCCATCGGGATGAACTGGGGCACCCATTGCTCGCATCCGCTGTCCCCGAGCCCGACCATGCTGCGCCTGCTGCAGGCCAACGGGGTGAGCCGCCTGAAGCTGCTGGACGCCAGCTCTAGCACCGCCATGCTCAACGCCCTGGCTGGCTCTTCCACCGAGGTCATGCTGGGCCTGCCCAACGAGCTGCTGCTGCAGATCACGTACCTGCCGCAGGCCAAGGCCTGGGTCCGTGACAATGTGGTCAGGTACATGTACACCGGCGGGGTCAACATCAAGTGAGTCTACACGTCTCTCTCTCTCTTTCTTTGTCTCTGCAAGCAAAGCATGTGAGAGCTTTCGTTGTCGGTGTTTCGATGCGTCTTGTGTGCCCACCACATCTTGGCCACATTCGTTCAATAGATAGATAGATAGATAGATAGATAGATAGATGGGTAGATAGATACATAGATCGACAGATAGATGGAGATATGATGGTGGTGACAGATCTGGAGCCTAGCCTCACTAGGAGAGCTTTCACAATGTCTCTATGTTATGGGCATAACTGCAGGAACCAATTGGTAAGACTAGTTTTATTGGTTTAAGGGTAACGCAAGTGAGAAACCAGTTATTCTAGGACTTTGGACAAACCCATATGGTCACTGCACTGGCGTGATAGCTTTTTCTTATATTTGGTCAATATCCATACTTGATTAGTAAGCATTTCTATTGCGAGGGAGTTCGTAAAGCCCATCAGGTATTAAAAGATCCAAAGCAGCAGCAGCTCTCAATAGGGCACAAGTGCTACATCCGTAAAGATCCCGCATGAATGAAGGCCTATAGTCTCCTAGCCTCCTGAGCTATACTGCGCTTCATCGATTAGGTAAAAAGCTGCTGTTACTTTGGATATTTCACTACCAGAGTTACTGTAGTAATTAGTAATGCAGATGAGAATGAGCGGGTGCGGGAATAAAGAGATTTTGTGAACGCCCCTAGTGGTCAGGGAGCCCTGGGAGTTTGACCTATACAAAGGTAGTTAGTTGGGAGTTTGACCTATATAAAGAGGTTGATTAACTACCTCCTTTCATTACACGACATCCTAAGAGTGGTGACACGGTGGTGGGTAATTGACTGATGGGGCAGGTATGTGGCAGTGGGGAATGAGCCATTCCTGCAGAGCTACCATGGCGCCTACCTCGATGTGGCCTACACAGCCTTGGTGAACATCCAGACTGCTCTCAACGAGGCCAAGCTGGGCGAGCGTGTGAAAGCCACGATCCCCGTGAATGTGGAGGATGCCATAGAAGCTGGCACCAGCTCTGGGCTGCCATCAGGCTCGGCATTCCGCGCAGACCTACGGGGCCCGATGTCGCAGATCGTGAGCTGGCTCAGCCAGAATGGGGCCCCCTTCACTGCCAACATCAGCCCATTCATGAGCTTGTACCATCACAAGCGCTTCCCTACCGACTATGCCTTCTTCGACGGCTCCCAGAACCCGCTCGTGGATGGGCCCTACATCTACCACAACATCTTCGATGCGACCTACGACTCGCTGCTGGTAGCCATGGAAGCTCTCCCCGCTCCATCGTCCTCATCCTCATCCTCATCGCCATCATCATCACTGTCTGCCTCATCCTCATCCTCATCCTCAGCATTGTACTATGATGTCGACATAATCGTGGGCGAAATCGGGTGGCCGACTGATGGGGATGTGAATGCCAACGCCTACTATGCGAGGAAGTTCAACCAGGGCTTCTTGGATCACGTGGCGCAGGGCAAGGGCACCCCGCGCCGCCCGAATGCAGCCATACACTTCTACATGCTCAGCCTCATCGACGAGGACATGAAGCCGATCGAACGTGGGAATTTCGAGAGGCATTGGGGTGTGCTGTCCTATGATGGCAAGCCCAAGTATAACCTCTCGCTCGCAGCTTGGAATGGGCCTCCTGCCCTCGTCGGAGCTCCGGGGGTGCAGTACATGAGCGAGCAATGGTGTGTCTACAATGCTGATGGTGGCAGCGAGCAATCCTCGTCAGCCATAGCCAGCATCATGTCCTCTACGGCCGTAGCCAGCAGCATGTCATATGCTTGCCAGAACTCGGATTGCACTGCACTCGGCTATGGCGCATCCTGCAATCCCTACCTCGATGCGGCTGGAAATGTCTCGTATGCGTTCAACAGCTACTTCCAGAGGCAGAACCAAGGCCTCGGCACCTGCTCCTTCAATGGCTTAGGCAAGGTCGTGACGAGAGATCCGAGCATCCAGAACTGTAGGTTTCTGGTCCAAATCGCAGCTGGGGCCCCCTCCTACTACGCAGATTCGGGTGTGGGTACATCGTCGACTACCCACTATCACCACCACCATCATCACCATCATGATCTGGTATCGGCTCCATTCATATTTGTGTTCTTTTTCACGCATGCCCTGCTCCTCCACCACCATCATGCGACATGATTCCCCAACTCCATCCACTTCTGTGACTTCCCATATCGCATAACTCAGCGGTTCCTGCGCAATCGCTCTGTGCTCCTCCTAAACCTGACTGGAACAAGAACAGCCTGGAAAATGCTAACCATCTCCGATCAATGGCTGGCTTTGGAAGCATGCAGCCAAGCATGTCCTGGAGTGCAGCCTTTCTGTTTGTCATCATCAGTACATCATTTATGTGAGGATATAAACAACTTGTATGGTAGCTGAGAGGACTCTCGCTGTTTATGTTAATAGCATGAATCTGTTGTAGAATTAGATTCATGTGTCCCCTTCACTTTGTGATATTCGAATGAGTGGGATGTCAATCTGATCATGTTGGATTTTAGTCATCTCATAAGCTTGCAATCAGCTAGAACCAAAGCTGATGATGTTCATTGCACCCCTGCATAATGACATCCTTGATGTCTGCTATACAGACCCTACTGTTTTCCGAGCGCCTTTCCAATTTTGATTTCTAACTAGTATCAAAATATTGGATAAAACAGGTCAATTTTATGGATAGAACTTAGTGTGTTTGCGATCAAATTCCGAGTGCGTTTTCAATATTGATTTCCGATCTCACAGCTAAAAATCATAACCCAAGTATATCTTGAAATACCTTCTTTTTATAGTTCTCTATGCATGCGTGGGTGGGTACCATAGAGACAACGCTTGTGAGACAATGCCTAACGTGAACGAAGGTTGGATGGGTGTGATGTATCGTGAAGGGGTCAAACTAGGTAAAAGATGAAAACTAAAACAAATATAAGTAGACTAGACAATGCATAGCAGAATACAGCTCGACGAGAAGGGTCCTCAGTCATCAACACAAACTAGTGGAGGGATCTAAATGTGCTAATTTGGAGAGACCATTGGTGGTTCTTATTGAGAAGTGGCATCTCCGCCAAAGTTTCACCAAACTACAGAGTAATTTTGGCATGCTTGTCAACAAGATACCTTCAACTTCATATTCAAGTCTATCAAGAAGTTATAATGGTTATGGTCGTGGTAAAGAATTCGGATTTGCACCACACTTTCTATCAATGTCATTTCCTTAGATATACAAGTTCTCTAATTTTGGTCTAATTTAACTAAATATTGTGGTTTTGTAGCTTACTTGGTTAGAGTGTTGCTCTTATCAGACAAAAGTTGTGTTAATCACCACCTTGACCAAATTCAAATACTATTCTTTAGTTCTTTTAGAGCATTCATGATCATTAGGATGTCTTATAATATAATCTTTGATGGGTTGAGATGTTTAGGGGCCATAGCTTCTTGAGGGTTTTAGTTGAGATAAACAGATGATCCTATAATAACAAAGATATCCGTCCCATCTTGAAGATGAGGTTAATTAGTGATGGTAATGATAGTAATAAGCATGTTCAAAATAGGATTAAGACATCTTCTCTTGAAGAAGATACTAATGAATTTCAAAAATTAAAGATTAGAATTGTAAGAATTTGATTTGATCTCAAATTAATAGTTGATCTACTAGTCTCAACGAAATAACGAATTAATAATAGAGTCGAGAAGTCCAAAGTCCTGCATTCTATTGGGTGACATCTAGATCCTTGCCGACGTGCTAAATGATGCGAGTCTTCTATCATATCCTCCATTCTATTATTTATGATGTTCGAAGGATGTCGACTAGCTTCTTGCTGTGCTAAACCCTCAAGGTCCATGGCGGCTGCTTTGCGTTGATCTACATGTGCCTCATTTGCATTAGCCTCTCTGCCTTGGCACACTTGTAGAAGTCACGTAATAACCTTGGGGCCATAGTATAATGCGATACATCATGTGGTAGACTCCTCAGGTTTCCAACAGCCCCATTTGTGTAGGTGATCGTGCACAACACGTCAGGCACACCGGAATCTCTTTCGCCACCGATGACACCTGCATCGAATAGTCCTTGATCAAGGGCTATGCATGCCTTAATGCATGCTAGTTGTGCATGTGTGCATGCACACATGTCATGCATGCGTGTTTTTTTTGTATGAAATGCACATACATGAGCTTTGCTTCTATTATATGTGGATGCATTTAATTTTACTTATGAGACATTAGTGTAGTGACAGTTTAATAACGTGGAGGTGTAGGGTCCAAGTTTTACCCTCTACATATAGTATTAATTTATTGATATGCTATTTATCTTCATGTTTTGACTATTTGGAAAGGGTGTACCATATACACTACAACACCGCAAGCTGCCCTTGCTCCTACTCCTCCTCTTGCCCCTATTGCTGCTACTCCAGTAAATTTGTTGCCCCTGTCTTGCTCTTGCTCCTCTTGTTGTAGGTCCTGTTGTTGCTACTACTGCTACTGTTGTTGCTATGCTAGCTGCTTCTACTGTTGCACCCGCTTTTGCTTCCCCTCTAACCTGTGGAAGAAAGTCCACAAATTTGAATTTTCTACTTTGAGCTTTGTTGAACTATTTGAATTTTGCTGAAACTGTTTGAATTTTGCCAAAGCTTGAGTGAAACTTGACATTGGCTGACTTTGTTTGAATTTGGCAGTATTTGTCTAAAACTTGACCAAAATAAGAAATTTGTCAGAATTGGTGACAAATGTGACTGAAACTTGACTGAATTTGTTAGAAATCTATCAAAAAATTGTCAAAACTTGTCAGAATTTGTCAGAATTTGTCAAAATTATGTATCAGTTGTGCATAAATATGTTATAAATTGTAGTAATTTTGTGTATATTTGTTATAATTTTGGATTTTTTTATAAAACCTTTCAGATATTTTTTTGAAACTTTTGAAAATTTATAGAAATCTGTTAGTTTTCCAAAAATTGTGTTTAAATTTGTAATAATTCTGGTAATTTTGTGTATATCTGCTATAATTTGTGTACATCTATTATAAATTTGGTGATTTGTATAAATATGTCTAACACCTTTTAGATTTGTACACAAATTATAGCAGATATGTCTAACACCTTTTAGATTTGTACACAAATTATAGCAGATATGTCTAACACCTTTTAGATTTGTACACAAATTATAGCAGATAGCTAATATGTTATAATTTTGGAATTTTGTCTAACACCTTTTAGATTTTTGTTTGAAACTTCTGAAAATTGTCAGAAATCTTTTAGTTGGCCAAAAAATGTGTATAAATCTGTTATAAATTGTGGTAATTTTGTGTATATCTATTATAATTTGTGTACATCTATTATAATTTTGGTAATTTGTTTAGATATGTTATAATTTTGGAAATTTGCCTCAATTTGTAATAATTTTGGTAATTTTTTTTATATTTTTATAATTTGTGTACATTGTTATAATTTTGGTAATTTCTATAAATATGTTATAATTTTGGAAATTTGTCTAAAACCTTTCAAGTGTTTGTCTAAATTCTAAATTATTTGTTAGAAATTTGTTAGTTTGCCAACAATTGTGTATAAATATGTTGTAATTCTAATAGTTTTGTGTATATTTGTTATAATTTGTGTACATCTATTATAATTTTGGTTATTTGTTTAAATATGTTATAATTGTGGAATTTTGTCTAAATCTGTAATAATACTAGCAATTTTTTGTATATCTACTATAATTTGTGTACATTTGTCATAATTTTGGTTATTTGTTTAAATATGTTATAATTTTGGAAATTTTCCTAAATCTGTAATAATTCTGGCAATTTTGTGTATATCTGTTATCATTTGTCTACATTTATTATAATTTTGGGTATTTGTTTAAATACTCATAATTTTGAAATTTTGCCTAAATCTGTAATAACTCTAATAATTTTGTGTATATCTGTTCTAATTTGTGTACATTTGTTATAGTTTTGGAAATTTGTATAAATATGTTATAATTATGGAATTTTGTATAAATTTGTTAATATTTCGGTACATCTGTTATAATTATGGTCTTTTGTATAATTAGAGTCCAAATTAGATAGATGGCTAATAGATTGCCACTTCCTCCCACACTAGACACTAAGTGGCATGTATATCATGCTACCATGAGAGAATGACAACATTAGATGTCAATCACTTTGGTGGTATGCCACTAGCGAAGGAGATGGGACTATATATGGCATGGCATCCACCTCCGGTCCAACCAGTGAGGGGTCAGCCGACATCATTTGATGTGAGCTTGGTCACCACTCGAATATATAGTGACACCCTACACAGCTGGGAGCATGCCCCTAACTGGGCCAAAACCCACGAGACAGCCCAGGGGTTGTGCGACATGACGTGTAGTGGCGTCGCTTGTTCACCGGCTCGACTATTAGGAGCCCAACTATGCCTCCCTCGTACACTCGGCCTTGGACCGACACGAATCCATCTAGAACCACCCTGTAGCTGACATCCCCAAGATCAGCCTAGGCCTCGTTGAGTTGCACGAGCCCTGCCTTGAGTCACACCAGATCTAGTCCCAGCTCATCTACATGTGCAAGTCCCTCCCATCGTTCGAGACATGGATGTGGATGTCGTGGGTGTTGCGAATGAGATGATGATGTGGGTGGGAGCGCCCACATTTCACCTTCTAGATCTAATCGTACTACTCGTGACAATGTCGATCGATCATTTTACTCTCTCGACGATAGTGGGGGGATCGTAATGGATCACTCTACTCGAGATGTGCGTCGATACCTCCTGGAGTTGGTCACAGTTCATGTCTGGAATGTCTATGACCCCACAACATATAGAGATGGGGTAATCGATGAGATCATATTTGCATTCTACACCTAGTACCCCATGTCTAAGCACTCTGTAGTGTGCTCAATTTGGTTACGTTGAACTATACACACATATTGCGAACTGTGAGAGCAGCTACACGAAAGCTGCTCAGGTAGTAGTAGACCGGGAGGTAGTTGGCTTACCACCACGATTAGATGGTTGGCAGCCCTAGAACTGTCATGATGTTGAGTGGAGGGCGGCCTTGGCACGGGTAGTGTCGAAAGGTAGTGCTCGACATGTCACTGTAGTTGCGACCCAGATCTCACTTCTCATGGTGCAGTGAGATGGAGTAGCGGAGGTGCTTCGACTTTCAGGGTGGAGTTTGTAAGTATCTCGATAGATAACAACTATTCTCTTTAATATATGATTAATTAGTGTTATATAACCTAAACTAATTGAATTGATTGCTTTTGTATAGATGGGTGTTGTTGGTTGTTGGCTGTATCCCGATGCGGAGGATTATCGCCATATATAATCATGACATGAGACGTGGATATATTTCAGAAGTCTTGGCTTGATCACGAACGACTAGCTGATTCTTGGTTTAAGGATATAGCCTAATCTATCGGGCACTAGTGTTGATTTAGAGGCAAACGAAGGTGTTATCCGGACACGAATATAATATTACGTAGATATTGTCCCATGTGAACAGAATCAGATGAGTGTAAGTCATCACACTCATCTATCAGATCGGTCAAGATGCTTTTAGAAAGGAATCTGGCATCTCCCCCTTTTGTGGCGAAA
>JBBBWG010025646.1:0-10674 GCA_037176905.1 Azolla pinnata
GGCAATAGGTGCGGCAACCAGAGCGTAAATACTCGCGGTAAACTGTCAAATTGTATTTGCGGAAAATTTTCCGGCTAGATCGCGGTAATATACGCAGCAAAAGTCGCGGTAAACACGCGGAAAAAGTCGCGGAAAAATATGAGATTATGTTTGCTGCAAACTCGCGGATACAATCGGGGCAATAGTTGCGGAAATAGTCGCGGTAAATTCGCGGAAAGAATCGCGGTAAATTTGGCGCGAAAGGAAAAAAAATTTGCCGCGAGTTTGCCGCACTCGCGGGAAACGGTCGTGGCAAACAACTATTCCTGTTGTAGTGAGACTGGCGTTGAACCGAATGAGTTCTAATGAATGAGAAGTCACCTATTTATAGGACCCTATGGAGTTTTCCTGAATGTTCTAGAACATTCTAGATATTTGTGATATTTAATATATTTAAGATAATCATGAAACATTCTAGAATGTTCTAGAATATTCTAGTATCTTATAATAAATAATAATACAAAATATTTTAAACACATGTTAAATATGTTATCATGTTGGTTAGAGGTTTGACATCTGTATGAAGAGGTTGTGGGTTTAAAACTTTATATGCAAGAAGGTATGTTGTTATGACAGTACTGTTAGTACTAAAGCGACTTCGAGAACATGGTCTTTATACAAAACTGGAAAAATGTAGTTTCGGATGCAGCCAGGTAGAATTTCTGGGCTATGTCATCTCTGTAGAAGGAATCTCCATGGATCCCGCTAAGGTCAAGACGGTGGTGGAGTGGCAAACTCCGCGTTCGTTATGAGATGTGCAATGCTTTTTAGGCTTTGCTAATTTCTAAGCTTGTTTTGCCTCTTACACAACTCACTAAGAAGGGACACGCGTTCATTTGGTCTAAAGGAGCGGACATGGCTTTTGAGAATCTTAAAGAGGCATTTACATCGGGTCCATTTCTAGCTCACGTTGATCTAGAAAAATCATTCATCCTTGAAGCAAACGCATCAGATTTCGCATTGGGTAGCATTTTTTCACAACAAGGTAATGATGAAAAGCTACATCCCGTGGCTTTTCACTCACGCAAGTTTGACGCCGCCGAAATGAACTATGAAATTCATGATAAAGAGCTATTGGCAATAGTGGACTCTTTTACACAATGGAGACATTTTCTAGAGGGATCCTCTCATCAAGTCACCATATTCAGCGACCATAAAAACCTTGCCTACTTTCAGGATGCTCGTGTATTAAATCGACGTCAAGCTCGATGGGCCCAATTCCTGACGCGTTTCGACTTCAAAATTATCTATCGTCCGGGGAAGCACCAAGGAAAGGCAGATGCATTATCACGGCGCTCATATCTAGCACCGCGTCTTGGCGAGCCAACTTTCAATAACCAAAAGCAAGTAATCTTGGGACCAGCACGACTGCAAGCAACACGTGTCTTTGGCATGCCGATGGATTCCCACGTTCTCGATACCATACTTCAGGACTTGAAGACAGATGCTTTCGCCCAAGCCATTCTCGCACAAATTGATCCCTCTCGAGCATCTTCTTCATAGCTGCAACCAGGTACGGACTCTCGGCAATTCAAATACCATGATGAACTACTATTCTTCAAAAAAAATTTGTATGTTCCTAATGGTTCTTGCCGCCTTCAAATAGTCCAAAACTGTCATAACACATATATAGTTGGGCATTTTGGTAGTACTAAAACCTTAGATTTAGTACGACAGTCATTCTGCTGGCCCCGTATGCCACACTTTGTCGAAGCTTTTGTTCGGACGTGTGATACATGCTGTAGAGCGAAAGCACCAAGGGATCATCCATATGGTTTATTAGAACCATTACCAATTCAAAGCAAGCCGTGGCAATCCATTGCATTAGATTTCATCACAGATCTTCCTGTCTCTAAGAGGTTCAATGCAATCCTCACCGTCGTAGATTGATATACAAAGATGGCTCATTTCCTGCCATGTACTAAGGAAATCTCTAGTGAAGAAACCGCCGAAATTTTCATGCGTGAAGTTTGTCGGCATCATGGCCTTCCTGATAATATCATCAACGATCGTGGACCCCAATTCGTATCGAAATTCTAGAAGCGCCTTTTTAACATGCTCAAGGTCACTTGTAACCTCTCCTCCGGTTACCACCCTCAAACCGACGGCCAAGCAAAACGAACAAATCAAACACTGGAGTAGTATCTTCGGTGCTTTCTAAGCTATCATAAAGATGACTGGGCAGATATCCTACACTTCGCCGAATTTTCCTATAACAACTTTGTTCACACATCAACCAAAGTTACGCCCTTTTATGCTTATACGGGCTGTCATCCCTGGTGGTGTATCATTGAAACCCCAGAGTGGCCTACACATCCTGGCGCCGAGGATCGTTTGGAGCGCTTACGTCAAATACGAGCGGATTTATCTACTCATCTCCAGCAAGCTCAACACACACACAAGGTTTACGTTGATCGTCATTGACTTCCATCTGGTTTTAAGATTGGCGATCGGGTCTGGCTACTACGACGACACATCAAGAGAAGTTGGATTATCGGCGATTAGGTCCTTTCCGTATTATCGGCAAGATTAATGATGTCGCTTTCCGTCTCGATCTACCTCCGCAACATCGGATGCATCTGATGTTTCATAGTTCTCTCCTTGAACCCTATCAAGAGAACACCATCCCAGGACTATTACACAACCTCCACCCCCGATCAAGCTTGAAGATGGACCTGAGTATGAGGTTGCCGCCATCCTTGATTCTTGGATTATTCGCAACAAGCTCTATTATCTGGTTGATTGGCTAGGATATAGTCCCAGTGCACGTACATGGGAACCGTTTGACATTGTTACCAATGCTCATGCTCTTCTTGACGACTTCCATCATCGACATCCAAGTCGTTTTAAAAGGGGGATGGTATCATGAATATGGCAAGTGGAAGTGGTGTCATGAATATAGCAAGTCAAGAATCAAACCTATGACTTTAGGTTACATGGGTTGAGCTCTTGACCAGTACACCATCCATTGTAATATATAAAATATTACAGAAAATAAATATATATTCTAGATTTCGCTGGAACATTCTAGAAACTTCAGGAAGTACTACTGAGAACACTATAAAAAGAGGCACAAGCATGATGTTAAACCAAATCGGTTCAACGCCAGTCTTAATCCTCCTAGCTACTTTTGTACCTTCTCTTCACATAATATACATTTCTTACCATCATTCTCTTTCTCTCTCTGTGGATCTCTCTCTACTGTTCATGACAACTTACCTCTACAAGGTATTCCAGGATGACAAGTTGAATTGAGAGAGTTAAAAGGGGGATGGTGTCATGAATATGGCAAGTGGAAGTGGTGTCATGAATATGGCAAGTCAAAACTCAAACCCATGACTTTAGGTTACATGGGTCGAGCTCTTGACCAGTACACCTTCCATTGTAATACACAGAATATTGTAGAAAATTAATATATATTCCAATGAAAGTATATTCCAAATTTCACTGGAACATTCTAGAAACTTCAGGAGTAGTCAGGAACATTCTAGAAACTTCAAGAGTACTCCTGTTAGGAACACTCTAGAAAGTTCAGGAAGTACTCCTGAGAACACTATAAAAAGAGGCACAAGGCAAGATGTTAAACCAAATCGGTTCAACGCCAGTCTTAATCCTCCTAGCCACTTTTGTACCTTCTCTTCACATAATATACATTTCTTACCATCATTCTCTTTCTCTCTCCCGCTCTCTCTGTCGATCTCTCTCTACTTTTCATGACAACTTACCTCTACAAGGTATTCCAGGATGACAACTTTAATAGAGAGAGAACCAGCTACAGGTTCAGCAAGACGGTTGGATTAGGAAGATCTAGGGCAATAGGCAAAAGTATCGGGTTTTGGGTCACAAGTGCAACGAGAAGGCAGTTCACCACCAATCAAGGGGGAAGAAATCAAGAGGAGTAGCCAAGGGTAAAGAAAGCGAGAGGAGTAGGAAGAAAGGAGAAGCAAGAAGAGATTAAAAGTTCGAAATTGGGGGAAGAAAACTCCCAATTTGTTTTTATCATTAACTGTGAATTTATCCGCTCATTTTATCACGGGATTTGCAGGACTTTTTGCCTCGTGGTTGTTACTTATTTAGCCGGGCAGTTGCCACTAATTTGTTACAAGTTTACTACAAAATTCGTCATACATTTGCTACAGGTTTGTTGGATGTTTGTTGCAATGGATGTTGGTTGGGTCTACAGTAGCTTGGAGTCCTCGTCCACTGATATAGAGAAGTTGCGTTAGACTCACATCGGCCAATGGGGAGCTCGAACAATTAGATGCAAGTGAGACCAGTACAGAAGAGATCTCGGTGCACCCGATGTGTTGTGCTCGATCACTTACGCAAATGCTAGTTTCTAAGAGTTACGAGCCATACACAAGTACTCACACATGCACAAAATGTAGCCCAAATAAATTAATCTTCTTCACTAATCAGCTGGGTGCCCATCACGTTGAGTTTCATCACTCCATAATTGAGCTCCACCCCTTTGATGCAATTTCTTCGATGTCTAGATTATAAAAATATGAAAGTTTCAAACACAACCAATTTCGAAGAGAGAAATTTTCCTGATAGGCTGGTAAAGATAGACTTGAAAGAAAGAACGATGGATCAACGTTATGACAAATCCAAGTGAGTTACAAGTGAGTTACAATGAGAATTGAAGAACATCACATCCAAGGTCTTATCGAGATTCGAACTCGAGCTCTTGGATTTAGAGTCCAATGTCCTAAACACTAGACTATAGAACCCGTAACCACTAGACTATAGACTAGGCTTTGTACATACTTGCAAGATGGCTTGCATGGAAAAGTGTCACACGTGACACATTGCCTAAAACAGGTGGACAAAAGCCAAGACCACCAAGAAGGAAAGTAAAGATACAACACAAAAACTCCCTAAAACAGGCGGACAAAAGACATGATTGCCAACAAGGCTCCAAAAATGATGCATGAAACATGGGTAAATGTGATGGACAAAAGCCAAGATTTCCAACAAGGCTCGTGAAGTTTTAACACAAAACATGATCCATGGCACATGGGTAAAACTGAAGATAAGAATGCGAGCAAGACTCGTGAGAATGTAACGGAAGAAATGATCCACTAATGCGTTCATAGGCTAATATGAGCTCTTAGGTCAAACTACTACAATACCGATGCCAATCAACTGTTACAAGTCATTTTTAAGGTCCTATCGAGATTTGAACTCAGGCTCTTTGATTCAAAGTCCAATGTCCTAACCACTAGAATATTGAACCAGAAGGTATTTAAATGCAAGTAAATACTTTCCTTTGTTGGTTCATAGAAGCTATCCAGGTAACGTGCTTGATATATTAACGTCCTCTTAGGCTGATATGACACGTTTAATAATGCTTCTTTATCTATTCCTCAATGAGAGTTATAGGACGATTCTAGAATATCGTTTTTGGAGTTGCATTAGAGGTCTTGGATTCGATGTCCAATGTCCTAACCACGAGAATTAAGAACCACAAGCTTGTCCTATAGAATTACTTTTACAATGCAGAAGTCTGCCAACCAAGCTAGTGTAGATAGAAAAAGAAGTAAAGATATATTAGAATCTTCACAGGCCAATTTGACGCAAGACTTGGGAACAAAACGAGACACATTGAGAGAGTGTCTGTGAATGCACACAGAAAAAACAAAATTACCTCGTCCAACCATACTATAGGGACCATCGGGAGTTTGTCTATATGCCCCCTAGATTCTTGTGATAAAGAGCGCTTGGGTCACTCAATCTTGTATATTGGCAACTCCATGGCTCCGTCCAAAAATGTGTACAAAATGTGTCTCTAATAGCGTACTCCTACATGGTCAAAATGTGGCCCCGAGTAAATTAATCTTCTTGGTTACTCGACTCGGCCCACCATCATGTTGAGTTTCGTCAATCCTAAATTCATGCTCCGCCCCTTTGATGTAGTTTCCGATGTCCAGATTATAAAAATACAAAGCTTTCAAACACAACCAATTTTTGGAGAGACAAATTTGGGAGATAGGCTAGTAAAGATGGATAAGGAAGAAAGCACGATAGATCAACATCAAGACAAATCTAACCCATCTGAGGAAACGTACCATCATCTTGATGTATTGAGTTCCACGTGAGTCTCGACTGAGAATTGAACAATATGACAACCAAAGTCCTATCAAGATTCAAACTCAAGCTCTTGGATTCAAACTGCAATATCCTAACCATTAGACTATAGAACCGATAGGCTGGCAAAAGGCAAGCTAATAACCATCTTTAAACATGAACATGCTTGCAAGATGGCTTGCACAAAAAAGTGGGACATTTGGCACATTGCCTAAAACAGGTGGACAAAATCAAAGACTACCAACAAGGAAAGTGAAGATACAACACATAAACTACGTAAAACAGGTGGACAAAAGCCAAGATTGCCATCAACACTCATGAAGATACAACATAAACATTGATTCATGGCACATTGCATAATATTGGTGGTCAAAAGTCAAGAATGCGAGCAAGGCTCTTGAAGTTATAACACAAGAAATAATTCAGTAACATATTCATAGGTTAACTAATATGAGTGCTGAGGTGAAACAACCGCAATAATTTTTGCGTACCCATGAGATCTATTGAAGTACAATGACGATTGTTGCACATCAATTGTAAGCTCCTCTTGAGATTCAAACTGTACCTCTTGGATTGAAAGTCAACATCCCAACCACTAGACTATAAAACCGCAAGGCTTAAAACAAACTAGAGGGAAACATTTTCTATTTGTAGAGAGAATTTATCCAAATAACGTCCTCGATATATTAATGTCTTCTTAGGACGATATGACATGTTTAAAAATGTTTGTGTATCTAGTTATCAATGAAAGTTACAGGATGATTCCACAATATTGTTTTTCCAAATAAAATTTAGGTTTTGGATTCAATGTCCAATGTGCTAACCATAGGAGTTAAGAACCACTCGGTTGTCCCACAGAATCACTTTTACAAGGGCCAAATCTGGCAACCAAGCTAGTACTTTAGATAGGGAAACTACATTGCCTAAAACAAAGAGGACAAAAGCCTAGACTTCCAACAAGGAAATTGAAGATAGAACACCAAAACTGCGTAAAATAGTTCCACAAAAGCCAAGATTGCTAACAAGGCTGGTGAAGATAGAAAACAAAAAGTGATCTATGGGACATTGGGTAAAACTGGTGGACAAAAGCTAAGAATGCGAGCAACGCTCGTGAAGATGTAACACAACAAATAATCCACTAACATCTTCTTAGGCTAATAGGAGCGCTAAGGTAAAACGACCACAATAATTTTTGTGTACCCACGAGATCTATAAAAGTACAAGGACCATTGTTACAAATCATTTGTAAGCTCCTATCAAACTTAGATTCAAACTCGACCTCCTAGATTCCAAGTGGAATGTCGTAACCACTAGACTATACAACCACAAGGCTTTGAAAAAGAATAACTAACTCCGTTCCTTTAGAGGAGAGAAGTTATCCATGCAACATCGTCAATATATTAACGTCTTCTTAGGCACCAAAGAAACGGTTTGTAGCATCAGAACCAAGCAGCAAAAACGCTAGAACCTTAAAGATTCATTAAGCATTCACTTGTTCACCATGAAAATGAGCAAATAAGAAGGATTAAGGTTAACAACATATCTAAACAAACGGCTTCATAACCATTAAGAGCGCATAATCATGGAAAAATGCTAACCCAAAAGGAAGAGAAACTGACCGACAACATCACGTCAATAATACAAAAGTTGTCTAACAAAATCGGATAATGGGTCCTAAATTTGTAAAGTTGCTATGCTTTGTTACCTGGTAATATTCGAAACTATAATGTACACTAAAAAGCATTCTGTACGGCATATAGAATACTTTCATGCCTTAGTGATGCTTTAATTGCACTTCCATTACGATTGTGAAGTTAAATTCATAGATATTGTGTCTCAAATTTCTTCTGCCAAGAACTTGGAAGCCATTGACAATCCTCTTAGCAAGTAGCTCCTTGCAGCCCAGCTTGCTTTATCTCTCCCATCGTTTTGATCCTAGGACGCTTTTCTATGGGCTCTCGACTTTAAAAAGAAATTCTTTATAACAATGATGGAAGAATCCAATCCATTAGCTCTCAAGAAGCAAATGAAAGGCAGAAAGAGCATTGGCTTTTCCATGAGATAGATGTGTGATTCTAGTGTTTTCAAAGTTTTGATTAAGGGAGAGAAACTAAGGGGGATAAACACACATAGAACCGCCAAACTGATGTTTAAAAATTAAACACTAAGTGTCTTTCTTCAGCTCCAGATGCAAGCAACAACAACTGAAATTACTTGGGAAATGTAGAACTAGACACTGCATACTCCTCAATATTGACTTATCGAGTTAAATAAGAAACTTATAGAGAGATTCAACAGATTGACAAAAAATGATGTCTATTTATATCAAGGAAATTAGTTGGGAACAAATATATATGAATGGATGCTCATATTCTTACTTCTAGAGTCGGTCCCATTGGCATAGCCTTCCTGAATCAGCAGCTCTCTAAGTTGGCAAACTCAGGGTGGAAAAAGTGATGCATCCATGGAAATTCTTTATTCTTACATGTACTATACACATTGATGATATCAACAATCCATACTTTATCTTTGTACATAAGCAATACTACTTGCACAAGGTTTATTATTGAGGGCTATCATGTTTGGATTGGAGCGAAGGTTTGCTTATGATGATTAGGTATTGGTTAGGGTTAGGGTTAGGGTTAAGGTTTAAGTATTAATTAGGGTTGAGGTCTAGATTGCCAATCAATCCCAACCCAAGTGTGATCCCAACTGCTTTGACATGCCTCTTCTCAATTGCACTGCCAATTGGATTGGAAGATCGAGGAATGGCATGACACTATGCTTTACTGATGTGACCAACCTTCCATCAATTTAAAAGCTCGAGCATGACAACACCAACTATTCATGGCTGGTTTTGCCCACATTGCGTGATAATGTGGAGAAAAATGTTGGTGGTATCAACCACATTGTCCACCAATGCGCAGGGAATTGTTGGTCATATCGATGGTGTTTGTGATATTTCTTGAAAGCGTGGATGATTTCAATTAAGAATGACTGTTGATGGATGGTGCTGATGATGTTGCCTAGTAATGTGGAGAGAAATGTTGATCGATCAAGGTATATGTGGCATTGCCGTTAAAATGAACCTACTCATATCATTGATGATTGCGGAAGCACCGGTTACTGTTTTCTAGTTGACACCTTTGGGAGTCACAGGGAATTGTTTGGAATGGCTCCCAAATTATTGAGAAAATAGCACTCAAATTACGAAGACTTCAATGAGTACCCTAGGGCAATTCCCCATTGGCAATAGAGGGAGAGAGCGTATTAGTCTTGATGCATGACAATGCAAGGTGAACATTGAGACCCAAAGCTTTGAACTCTAGAACCTAAAATCTATGGGTGGAACAGGTGGTTGCACCGCAGTCAGATGAGGGCTTGGTTGGGTTGCTTTGACATTTAAGCGTTGTGCCTTGTTGGTACCAAGATGCCATCGTGTTTTGCAATGGGAATTGAACCTACTAGGGCAAATGAGTGGGCAGCCGATCATCGGGTCTGATTAGACTATATGTTGCCTTATCCTCCAATTTTCTTTGAAGTCTTTTTGTGCTGTGAGATACGCATCGAATCTAAGAATCAATTCGTTGCTTAAAGAGAAGCAAGGGAAGCTTGAAGTCAACTTGTGGAGTGGGAATTCCTCTAGTAGGGGCTTGAGCCATGACTCGCAATGTCAAGGCAAGGAACTCGGAATCGGAGGATATGGAGTACGTGTAGGTAGGCGAGCGGCTATAGTTTTACAATGCATCCAAAGCGTGGCTAAATGGCACAGTTAGCTACACATCGAGTGTGTCGCTAAGCGATGCAATACAATGCAAATTTTCTCAATGATGCAATGCAATCGAGGGCATGACACCTGCATATATAGCAAGTTGTTGGCTATAACAAAAATAAGTATCCTTGGACGAATAATTAATTAAATACTTGGAGTTCTTAGTGTGATTCCCTAGTTTCAACATTAGAATCTCATTCTATTTCTTAATACACCTTTAAATTAGATGTTGCTTGTAGTTCGTATAATGTACTACCATGTTATGATTAATTTTCATTTAAGAAATCTAAGAAAATCTTTTTTAAAAAGCCTAATGTCAAAGATTATGTATACATAGGGTTCTACCTTTCAAATAGAGTATATAGATTTAAATATCTATATACATCTACATATATACATGTAAATATACATGAATATCTAAATATTTAGTTGTATGTATGCATGTACATACCGGAAGATGTGTGAGTTTGGAGGGGGCGAGTGTTGTAGTGTACCCTATACACCCCTTCCAAATAGTAAAAATATGAGCATAGATAACATATCGATAATCTAGTACTATACGTGTATAGAGCAAGACTTAAACCCTATAGCTACACGTCACTAGACTAAAGTTTTCCGCTACACTAATGTCTCATGAGTGAGATTAAAATGCATCTATATATCATAAAAGCAATTCATGTGCGTTTTATACAAGAAAAGCATGCATGCACAACTAGTGTGCATGAGCGCATGCACGACATGTGTGCATGCACGCATCCACAACTAGCATGCCT
>JBBBWG010025668.1:1490-24418 GCA_037176905.1 Azolla pinnata
TTCGGCGTTCTCAGTATACTGTTTCTTTTGCTTCGTCAATCCGTCTTCTTCCTTCCATATCCATGCCCTTCGCAGGAGCTCCTTGATCCCTTGCACAAACAAACAGGCGCCACGTTTCGCCATCGCAACTCTATGGACGCCTCTGCAAGCTCCTCTCCTCCGACCGCAGTTGGATCCGGGAACGTTACCGACACACAGGTGGCCTTCATGGTGGAATGCTACCTCCGGGATTGCCGTTTCACCAAAACCCTGGATCAGTTCCGCTCCGAGGCAGCACGCGTTCTGCAGCCGCTGAAATCGGTGAGTCTCTCCATCCATCCGTTCGATCGATCAAATGCTCGTTCGTTTCATTCAACCAGTCCTTGTGTAATAGCATCGATCGCTGAGTTCTAGCTTCTTTCATTTCAAGTCACGAAATGCTTCAGTGGCGATTCTCTCCATCAATCCATTCATCGTCAGTTCGGTCAATGAATCTCTCGTTCATTCTTTGAAACAGTGATTTTGTAGAATTGATCGCGGTCTCCTGGATTCTTTCGTCTGTGTTTCTCTCTTCTCTGCTCAATGCTTCAGTGGCGATGGTAGGTTCCCAAAGGTGCGAGGACCCTGAGCGCAGTGCTGAACGAATACGTGCTGCTGAAGGAGCAGCATATCGAGTTCATCAGAGAGAGGTCTCGCGTCGATGCCTTGTTCACGGGTCTGCAAGAGATCGTCAATGTATACCAGTCTGTCTCGAGTGGCAATGTGGTCGGAAGAGATCAACTCAACGCCATTACCTCTTCTCTCCCTCCTGCTTCTGCTTTATCTCAACAGATCGGTAAATCCTTAGATCGCCGTTTTCTCTCAATCTGAAGAAGTTTCCAATATGTCGCGTCTTTCATGGCTGATTCTCTTTCTTCTGATTCACTCTGACAGTGGCCATTGCTGCTTCTTCCTCCTCCTCCTCTTCTTCTTGTGCTGTGGAGATTGCGAGCAAGGATGGCCATGGCGTATCTCCAACTTCTTCCTCTGCAGCCAAGAGAAAGAATAACGATTGTAGCAATTTAGAAGCAGCTAATAATAAGAAAGCTCGGCAATCTCCCCCTCCTTTACCGTGTTCGATGCAGTCGAGGCAATCATCGGCTTCGCCTTCGCCATTGCCAGAAAAAGGTCAGTTTTGAACTCATGTCTAGCTTCGTAGCAGAAACCACAAGTTTCAGCCTTCCTCATTCGGCTATCTGATCTTCGCATCGCAAAATCTCTGTAGGAATACCAATCATCAGCGACCAGAAATCTGTTTCTGCTGATCAATGGAATAATAACATCAGAACTTCAGTTCAGCCGGGAACCCCTCCAGTTAGTGCTGAGCAGAGACAAACGTCACAGTTAACACCTTCCGACCCAAATCATTTACAGCAACAACATCAAAAGATCACCTCTCCTCCCAGCACAAGCGCCATGGTTTCCCATTCAGCTCCATCAAATGCTTCTGCTCACCATTTCCTCTCGCCACATCGACCTAGCAGTTCTTCCCCTTCTTCGTTCCTCCACCACCTTAGTTTGGCTGCAGGGACTCCAATCGATCATTCTGAAGCTTTGGCCCTTCCTCGTCACGATCCTTCTCCTTCGTTTTCAAAGCAGAAGAAGAGTAATAGTTCTAATAGTAACAGAAAGACTCATTCTCTTTCTCTTCCTGATAACAAGGAGTTTGATTCGTCTACTTCATCTTCCGCCATATCTAAGCCTTCTACTGCTTTGAACAAGAAGAAAGGAGGGAATAGTAAGTGCAGATTGTTGGATTTCTCTTCGGCTTCAACTGTTGCACATCCAGTTTCTTCATCATCTGCAGTATTAAGCACTGGACCATTACAGCTTCATACCCCTTCACCACCTTCATCAGACCCTAACCTCCCACAGACCGCCGTGGAAGCTTCTTGTGAGCTAACTCAGCCACAGACCAATTTAACTGCTGAGGTCTCATTATCCTGCGATGGTGTTCTCTTTGATGATCTTTTTGATCTGGAGCTTGATGTGGATCTAATATCTGAGCTTGAAGACTTACAGCCGATCAATGATGTTCTGGGGTCATGTTCTAGAGGGCAGGCTTCCGTCAGGTATGGTATAATGATGATAAAGATAACGTCTCCTCGCAAAATCCCATTTTATCTGGTATTGTGATCCTTGAAACACTGGGTGAATATAGTTATTGACTTGAAATTACATGGCTGCAGCGACAAAGAAGCTGTGGATTCTGTTGAGTCGTCACCATTTGATCGTAGGGTTCTAAGCGAGAAAGGAAACATTTTATGTAAGATAGGCAGGCATCTAATTCTCTCCATTCTATTTTTTCTGTGATCCGTGGATATGACCATAAAAGTCCTTCAATTTTGATTGAAGTATTTTGGTTTTTTTCACCGCAGCCGAACGAGATATCTCTGAGGGTCAGTGTATTCTGCTAACTCAAGACATGTCTGGATCTTATTCCATTTCTGCTTCTCCAAATCATTGCAAAGCCCTTCGAAGGCATAATTCATCTACAGGTGAATAAAGTTATAGTAATAAACGATCCCTAAAATCATGCTTTCGTTTGTTTTGATTCTCATCAATCTTTCTTCTGTTATCCAGTTTGCATGGAAAACAAATGGAGAGATAAAGAGAATGTGCCGTTGCAGCCAAGCAAGTGAGCACTAGAAATCGCATTTCCAGAAGAGTTTCAAAGCCCTAAGATTGATGGTATTAGGGAGGGTTAATCCTAAACCAGAAATCACTGAGGCTGGTTTGATCTAAACTTAAACCACTGTGGTCTGCTGAACCAGAGGGCTTAAAAACTGTTTTGACCCAAATGTACTGCGATCGAGTCAATAATCTTGCAGAAGGTTTCTTCTTCTGGAGATCTCCTCGCGATCAGTCAGCTATATTTTCTGTTGTTGTATCCATCTCTGTTAACATACTCCTGTAGGCAAACACTGCTAATTTTTGTTGCCATATCCCCACACATACATCACATTAGGAATGCTCTAGCACTAGAATCCAATTGCTTGTATTCTGATTGATTAGAAATTAGAGTTTAGGGTTTTCCCAAGTCTTTTTTTACTTGGGTTCTCATCTCCACCTCACAGTAGTCATAGTTTTGCTTCCATCCAGCCAACCATGGTTAGTACAACCTCCAGTATATCTGTCCAACAGTTAATTGGTTTGTCTATTAATGGAAGAAGCTTACTTCAAACTTTCATGTGTGTGTGTCTGTCTACAGCCAATGGGCCATGAAATGCCCACTAACTACAGTAGCAATGATCTAACTCATTAGGATTCATTTAGGGTGCAACTGGAAATCACAATGCTTATTTATTGTGGGCAGATCCACCATGCCAAGGACATCTGATCATCAATTGATTAATCCCAATCTGTGCAACTGATTGATGAGATCCTGAACAAGAAGCCATCAAGGAGAATGAGGAACTGGATTAGCAATGAGTTGGAATTGCCCACAAGGAATTAAGCATAGCCCCCAAATGCATAGCGAGAAAATCTTACAACTTCAAATCTGCCAAAACATTTTGTGATGGATGGCTGCCGATTTTCATGACATGGGATTTTGGCCTCCATAGATTTGTTCTTGAATTCAAGCCCACATACTAGCTACAATGCCCATTGCAAAAGCTTCTTCGGAGACAAAGGATGGCCTTCATGGGATCATTCGAGCTTTCTATAAGCCTCATTAGATTCTGAGTTTTGTTTTGAATGTGGAGTTTTGGGATGATTGATTCAGATTGTTGAGCGATCTAGCAAGTTGGTGGGTAAGTTGGGATCATGTGTGAATCTTGCAAGAGGCCTAAAGTGGACGTGTTTTGTGTGCAATCAGAGCATTATATTGACTTGAAACCCTAACCCTCTCTAAATAAATCACAACTTTGTATGGTAATTATCACGGTTGAAGCTTGTTGACAACAATAGATTTGGAGATATAAATACGACAAGAAAAAACCCAGATAAGAATAAGAGGATAAGATATGTATTATCAGGAGACTTAGAGTATAAAGTATCGAAGATTGATGTTTAATTAAAACAATTAACTGTAAAAACTAGCTCATTATTTATATAGTTCTGAGCCTTATGCATGTTCACCATGTGGCTGTCATGCATGGTTACGACATGACTTTTATGCATAAATGACATGTGGCTTGTATGTATGATTGTCATTAGGTGACTTTGTAGACTTTCGATGTAACAAATATTATAAGTTGTTTTTAACCTTAATATGATAATGCTTTAAAATATTATCAAATATTAAAATATAATATTTATCAATTCAAGTTAGATAATCTAATGGATAAGATTTGAGCTTGCTATAAGTTATAGGTTTAAATAAATAAATATATAAACCTTTTTGTATTGGTATTGATAATAGTATTTATATCGTATAATATGATATAATGTAAAGGACATGTTTTGTGTGCAATCCAAGCATTACATAGACCTTGAACCCTAAAACCCTCTCTGAACACAATGCCATACATTAAACCCTAAACATAGCCTAGCATGGTATTTGTATTGTATAATATACGATATAATGCAGAGGACGTGTTTTGTGTGCAATTCGAGTGTTATATAGACCCTAAACCTTAAAACCCTCTCTAAACACACCCTTCTATGGTATCTAATTCATATAATATACGGTATGGTAAAAAGGATGTGTTTTGTGTGCCATACATGAAACCCTAAACCCTAAACACAGCCTGGTATGGTATCGATATTGTAATATGGTGTAGAGGACATGTTTCGTGTGCAATCCGAGCGTTATATAAACCCTAGAACCCTAGAACCCTCTCTGAACACAATGCCATACGCTAAACCCTAAACACAACCCGGTATGGTATCGATATCGTATAGTATACGATATGGTGCAGAGGGCGCGGCGCGTTTTGCGTGCAATTTGAGCATTATATAGACCCCTAAACCCAAGAACCCTCTCTAAGCACAACGCCATTCGCTAAAACCCAAAGCCCTAAACCCTAAACACAGCCTGGTATGGTACCTGTACCGTATAATATACGGTACGGTGGAGATGAGTATAGTACAGGGTACGTATGTATGTAGAGTGAGTAGAATACGGTGTTTTTTGAAATATACAACTAGTTTAACATTGGAGAATGGGAGAGAGACGTGCGTTCGTGACGCGGGAGATCTGCTCCAAAGAAGAAGAAGAAGAAGAAGAAGAAGACGGCGATGGCGGCGGCGACGGCTTCTCTGCAGCTCCATCTCTGCACAGCAGCCGACCATCGCCGTGGCTTCTGCTTCTTCTTCTTCTTCTTCTTCTTCTTCGCTCTGCTTCTTTCCTCGCCGATCGATACCCTGCAACCAGCTTCAGCCGCCGCGGCCCCAGCTTCAGCGTGAAAGGTAAGCTTCGCTTCTTCGTTCCTCGTTCTGCGCTTCTTCTTCTTCTTCTTCTACTACTACTACTTCTTCTTCTTCTTTGCTGACCATTTCAACCCTAAGCTTCGAGCTTAACCTAAACCCTTGACTGGTCCCCCAAGCCCAGCCCAGCCCTACCTTAACCCTAAACCAGCACTACTAACTTAGCGCTGACCCTGATCCTACCCTCCCCTAATCCCGATCCTAATCATTTCACGAAACCTAATCCGAATCCGAATCCGAACCCTAACCCTAATCCCAGCTGTAGCTTTAGCTGTACAACCTGTTCCTAATCCTAATACCTTTCCCGACCCTAACCCTAAACCTAGCTCTAACTTCAACACTAACACCTAATCCCTAATCCTTACGCTAATCCCGAACCCTAACCCTAACCCTAACCCTAACCCTAACCCTAACGCCTAATCCTAACCCTATCTCTGGCGGTAATCCTAGCCCCTGGCCCCGAAACCTAATCTGAACCCTAATCCTAACTCCAGATGCGTCCACAACCACAACCCCAGCCCTAATCCTAGTCCTGCTCATACTTGCGCATGGAGGCCGTGTTGATCCCTGCACTTGAAAAGATCATCAGCAACGTTCCATGGAGAAAACACTCGAGGCTGTTGCAAGCATGCAAATCCGTCATTGCAAAGCTCTCTGTTCATGTTCATAGCTCGGATGAGCTCTCTATTGAAGGCGCAGAGGAAACACATTCGGGTGGATCTTCTCAGTTCAGTATGGATGACGCGCAAGGATTCGATAAGCTTTCTATTAAAGCTGCAGAAATCTGCCTTTTTGACGGATCTTCTTACTTCAGCGGAGATGAAGCATTCTCTATCCTTCAGCCTTTGGTGTGGGCATGTGACTCTGGTTCGTTGAAGCTAATCGAACCTGCCATGGATGCAGTACAGAAACTGATCGGCCATGGCTACCTCAGAGGGGAGGTGGATTCTTTCGATGCTGCATCTGATGAAATTTTAGTCCAGATCGTGCAATCAGTTTGCAAATGCCATGATATTGCAGATGAAGGCATAGAGCTTTTGGTGCTAAAGACCCTCCTTACATCTGTTAGCTCGGTTTCTTTCAGATTACACGGCGATAGTCTCGTCAAAGCTGTGAAAACTTGCTATAATATCCATATTGGAAGCAAAGTGGTTGTTAATAAGGCCATAGCTAGGGCCTCCCTAATTCAGATCCTTGTCATTGTGTTTGAGAGAATGGAGGCTGATTCCTCTGCGTTGCTTGTTCGGCCCATTATAATTGCAGAGCATATGGAAGCTTCAGAGAGGCTATCATTGGATTCAAACGTAACACAGTCTGTACAGACATTTATCACAAAGGTAGTTCAAGGAATGGAGCATGCCACTGACCATCCATATCCTTACTCGATAACATCTGAACGGGGCGATGTTGCTTCCGAGAATGAACATTCTATGAGCTATCTTGAATCTTCCGGTAAGGGTATGCTGGTAGACATACCTAATAATGCAATCAACGACAGAAAAGATGGGCTTCTAGAACTAGACATTGGCACTAGCCTTGGGGATATGGAGGTTCAGATAAAGAATAAGCGTCGAAAGGATGCATTTCTCGTTTTCCGTGCGCTTTGCAAGCTGTCGATGAAGTCCCCAGTGCAAGAATCAACCGATCCAGCTTCATTGAGAGGGAAAACGGTAGCTCTAGAGCTACTCAATATCTTATTAGAAAATGCTGGTGAAGTCTTCAGGAAAAATGAAAGGTATTCTATTATTCTTGGAAAAGCCACATTCTTTACTCGAGTTTGGAATGAATGGCTCAACTCATCATGGATTTTCATGCAGATTTTTAGGTGCCATTAAGCAGTATCTTTGCCTATCGTTGCTGAAGAACAGTACCTCAGGAATGGTTGACATGTTTCAGGCATCATGCTCTATCTTCATGAGCCTTCTCTCAAGGTTTCGGTCAGGATTAAAGTCTGAAATCGGAGTATTCTTCCCCATGATTCTTCTAAAAGTGTTAGAGAATGTGTCACAACCCGATTTGCAACAGAAACGGATTGTTTTGAATTCTCTACAAAAGCTTTGTTTGGACCCACAAATCCTGGTGGACATCTTTGCGAATTATGATTGTGATTTAGGTGCATCTAATATTTTCAAAAGGTATACCTGATAATGCAATGGTTCGTATTTGGAATTATTCCTTCAAAATGATGTATTACAAATGAAAGAGTCCTTATTCTATATAGCTTCTTTCAAAAGTATCATATGAGGTACTTGAAATAATTGTGCTATTTAATGTTTTCCTGGGTTCTCTCGGCAGGTTGGTAAATGGATTGGTAAAGACAGCTCAAGGTGTCTCATTAGGTGCAAGTTCTACTCTTACCCCAGCACAAGATGAAGCATTGAAGCTTGCAGCTATGAAGTGTCTTGTAGGAGTTCTAAGATCGATGAGTGACTGGATGAACAAACGATTAAGACTTTCAGGTTCCCAATATCAGCAAAAGGCATCTCAAACTAATGAAACAAATGAAAATGGAAATATTTTAGTTAATGAATTCAAGGAATCAGTTGATGAACCTCTAATGATCGAAACTGATTCTAGTAATGATACTTCTGAAGCCACAAGCATCAAGCAACACTCTGCTCATAAACTGGATCTAAAGGTAAAATCCCTCTTTTCCTCTTCTTTGAAAATGAACGTGGTCATTGTTGGGAATCTACTATGATGTAGATTCACAACTCTCTCGTAATTGAGTGATTCCAGTAACTTCATAAAATGTGTAGGAAGGAATATTTCTGTTCAATAGGAAGCCTGGAAAGGGTATCAAGTTTCTATTGAATGCTAAAAAAGTGGGAGAAACACCAGAAGAAATTTCTAATTTCTTGAAAAATACCCCTGAATTGGATAAGGCAATGATTGGTGACTATCTCGGAGAGAACGAGGAACTGGCTTCGAGAGTCATGCATTTTTATGTTGATTCTTTAAATTTCAATGGAATGGAATTTGATGAAGCTATCAGGGCATTGCTACTGAGCTTCAGGTTGCCTCGTGTGGCTCAGAAGATAGATCGCATATTGGAGAAATTCGCAGAAAGATACTGCAAATGCAATCCAAAGGCATTTTCCAGTGCTGATACAGCATATGCACTGGCTTATTCAGTGATTCTTCTCAATTATGATGCCCATAACCCACTAGCTAAAACTAAGGTAAATCTCATGTATTTCAATAATTCGAGGTTACCCAAATATTTTGACGGAACCCTTCTTGGGATCTGTTACAGATGACCAAGACAGACTTTTTGCGAAATAACAGGGGAATTGATGATGGTAAAGACTTACCTGAAGATTTTATGGGAATGTTATATAACCGCATAATGAAGAATGAGATCAATATGAACGAAGATCATGCAGTCATTCAAAACAAACGACCTACAAATGCAAACAAAATCTTTGACCTTGATGCAATACTGAACATAGTTGTTCGAAGACCAGATGAAGATAAAACATATGTGGCAACCGATGCTATTATTGGCCATATACATGGGCAGTTCAAGACAAAAGCTGGAAAACAACTGTAAGTATCACAATCCTTCTGCACTGGGAATACATAATTGTGTGAGTGTGCATTGTGCTTTATTTGAAAACAGAACATTATCATTTTAACTTTTCTTTAGTTTACCCCAAACTTCCATTATATCCCAGATTGTCCTTGGTCAATCGTGAAAGAAAGAGAAAGGGGATGAATCCATTATGTTATGGTTTAAAAATCACAGGAGATGGAATGATTTGGCTGCAAAACGGGTCCAGTAACATATAAATTGCAATAAAAATTTGTCATAGATGAGGGCGATTGAAGAAATGTTGAAAATCTTAGAGGTTTTTGTACATTTTTTCCTTTTTAAGTGTCCAAAGAATCTAAACTGTAGAGTGTGTTTGGAATTACCTTTGCATTTTCAGGACAGTATTTTATGCTGCTTCAGATGTCGAGATCATAAGGCCGATGATTGATGTTTCTTGGGCTCCTGTGCTTGCTGCATTTAGTGTACCCTTGGATCAAAGTGAAGATGAAGCCATAATCTCTGAGTGCCTAGTCAGTTTTCGTCATGCTATACACATAACCGCTGTGATGTGTATGAGGACTCAACGTGATGCATTTTTGACTTCATTGGCAAAATTCACATTGTTGCATTCAGCAGCAGATATGAAACAGAAGAATATTAATTGCATCAAAGTACACCTCTAATCTCTTTGTTGTGTGCTTGATATTCTTTGCTGAAAGCTTCATTCTGATTCATTCACATGGAGAGTCTTGACCTATGCTCCCTGTATGTTTGGATTGTAACTATCTTTTCTTTCAAGATAACCACAGATTGCAGATGTAAAGATCTCAGACTCTCAGTTTTAGAAGAGGATATATGTTGTGTTGTACCCAGATTTGGGTTTGAGAGACAGAGCAGCAGTCCACTAGTAGAGGCTAGCTTACCATGACAACATGAAAGTGCAACCTCTGAATCTTCTGTGAGAAACACCTGTTTCTAGAACTTACAAGATTACCGCACCAGAGGTGAATAATAGGAACCTCATATTTTAGTCATAAATTGATTACACCCCCAAGCTTCATGTTAGTTCTACACTAGAACAATACTACTACAAGAGCATGTTCCCAGATCTTGGATCTTAGATCTCAATACAGCATGTATTTGGAGTAGGAGGCAGTAAAAGCAGCTCCTGTCCAATTCATCTTGATTTCCAACTTGGTTGTAGGATTATCTACCTGCATGACTAGTTGAGATGCTTCAGGATGGCAACTCCCTAAATTCTATATATAGTTGTATGTGATAGAGCACAAGTCCTGCAATCTTCTCGTTGAACACCCTGTCAACTTTTTCATTTGCTTACTAGTTTACTCAGTCACTTTGGTTTCAATTTAGTTGTACCACCACAAAGCTTGAGGTTATTACTCCCATTTTGCATTAGAAAACTCTGCAAATTTGTAATTTGGTATGATATTTTATCATATATTTTGCATTCATACCCAGCTATGCTCCTAAAGTGCATGTTTTTGGCTGTGGATCTTCTGCTTTTGGTTTCTAACTATGGTTTTTCCATTGTGAAAACCATTTATTATTTCTTGAAGATAGGTTAGATACCTGTGTATTGTTCTGTATATTACTTTTGCCTGACTCATTCGTATAACAAACAGGCAATTATATCGATTGCAGATGAAGATGGCAATTACTTACAGGAGGCGTGGGAACACATCTTAACTTGTATCTCACGTTTTGAATATCTTCATCTCTTGGGTGGAGGTGTGCATCCTGATGCAGCTTTCTTTGTTGCACCACAGAATGAATCTGAAAAATCTAGGCAAACACGGAAGTCTCCTGTTCTTCCTATACTAAAGAGAAAAGGACCAAGCCAGCTGCAACATGCCACCACTACTGCTAGGAGAGGAACCTATGACAGTGCTGGTGTAGGGGGCCATGCATCAGGCGCTCTTGTATCTGTACAGATGAACAACCTCGTTCCTAACCTGAATATGCTACTAGACCAAATTGAAGATTTTGCTACAAACAACATTTTTATTGGAAGTCAAAATCTGAATAGCGAAGCCATTGTTGACTTCGTTAAGGCTTTATGCAAGGTTTCCCTCGAGGAACTTCGGTCGCCAACTGATCTGCATGTCTTTAGTCTTATGAAGATAGTGGAGATTGCGTAAGGAACTTGATCTTAAAATTTTTTTATATTGTCAAATCTCTTTTTCATTAATTGTTACTCAAATAATTTGTATGCTCTGCATATGCAGGCATTTGAATATGACCAGAATTAGATTAGTTTGGGCAAAGATCTGGAAGGTGCTGTCAGAATTCTTCATTACTGTTGGGTGTTCTCAGAACCTCTCTATAGCAATATTTGCAATAGATTCTTTGAAGCAATTGTCAATGAAATTTCTAGAACAGGAGGAACTTACAAACTATAAATTCCAACATGAGTTTATGATGCCATTTATTGCTGTAATGCGGAAAAACAGTGGCATTGAGATCAGAGACCTTATCATCCGCTGTGTTTCCCAGATGGTTCTATCCAGGCCAAGCAATATGAAGTCGGGATGGAAGATTGTGTTTATGGTTAGTATATTGTTACAGACTTTTTTCCTTTCCATAGAATCCATCCTCTGAAAAGAGATCGCAAACATTTTTCTCTAATATAGGCATTTTCTTCTTTCGTCCAGGTATTTAGTTTAGCTGCAACCGATGACCATAAAAGTATTGTGCTATTGGCTTTTGAGACAATAGAAAAAATTGTTAAAGAATTGTTCCCATACATCACTCAAAGTGATGCCGCCACTTTTACATATTGTGTGAGCTGTCTTATTGCTTTTACAAACAGCAGGTTTAATGAGGACACGAGCCTGAATTCCATTGCCCTCTTGCATTTTTGTGCATTGAAATTGGCTGAAGCTGAGTTTGGTGATACTGGAAGAAACAAGGAAATGAGTAGATCTTCCAATTCAATCTCACTCACATTCATGGATAGAGAGGATCATATTTCCCTCTGGTTCCCCCTTCTTGTTGGTAAGTTATTAATCTGTATGATTGCTGTCTTAGACAAATAAACATTGCCAGTTAATGTCTCAAGGTGATGAAGGAAAGAAATTGAATATTAGCTTCACCTAAATAGACAGTAAACGAGCAAAGTTACAGAGTTGAAATAAGATTTCTGTTTTGCAGGCTTGTCAGAGTTAAGTTTTGATGCACGAACAGATATTTGTAAGAATGCCTTGGGTGTATTTTTGGGCACCCTTCGTAGCCATGGGCATTTGTTTACTCTTGGACTTTGGGAGCGTGTGTATGATTCTGTGCTTTTCCCTATCTTTGACTCTGGTCGCAGGGCAATGGATTCTCTTTCACAAAGGCTAGAAGCTAAGGGCATAGATTCAGAACAACGGGTAGTTAGTGCAGATGCATGGCATTATGAAACATGCAGTTTTTCATCAGAACTTATGGTTGAACTTTTTGTGAGATTTTATGAAGTCGTGAATCCTCTAATTGGGAAGATCCTAAATCAATTTGTGGAATATATCAAACGACCGCATCAAAATTTGGCCACAATTAGTGTTAGTGTTGTTGTGCGTTTAATTTGTAGTGCAGGAACTCTCTTTTCCGAGGATAGATGGTCTGAAGTTTTGTCTGCTTTCAAAGATGCTGCCGTGGGTACTTTGCCTGATTTGATTAAGATTGCAGAGATTGTGGACCTCCTAATGGCTCGACAAAATTTAACCAAGGTTGGCCATTTTGAGACAGTGACTGAACTTAAGAACAGATTGCAATTTTATCAGTCAGAAGTGAAATCACAGACAGAAGTACAATTGGTGCTTATTCAGGTAAAGATCATATTTTGACGGTTTTATTTTGGAAGTATCTTCTCTCATTCATGTCCTGATTCTCTTCAAAGAAATAGGATAGAACTTGCTTTCCGGTAATATATTATCAAATACTAGCGGTAGATATGAGCTTGCAGTTTCTGCTAGACTCTAGCATGCGTAGCTCGAAGATTGTTGTTTTTGGACATTTCAAAAGTCTTTTAGCTATTGGAACTGCTAGGCCTGATTCTTTTTTCTTTGATTTTGATTGAAATGTAACAGTTGTTTCAAAAGTCTGTTATCCTCTTAGGACGGTGACTTTTTGGACATCTTTGCTAGTGATTAGGGTGATCCTTGGATCCATCACATTTCCAACTCTTGTTCTGGCTGTACAATTTAAAGGCAGGGTGGAAAAAGTTTCTGCGCAGCAATATAGGTCTTAGTAAGAAGCATTAGAGTAAACAACTTTTTGATTCTTTTCTCCGGATATTTTTATGGTCATGTATGTAGATTAATTATTGGTCTAGTTTGAACCCCAAAAGGATGAGCAGTATGTTTTGCGAGATCCTACATAGTGCTTCAACTAAACATTTACCATAGAATAATTTTGTACACACTGGTGTGTCCATTTGATGCAGTCTCCACCCACTATTTTTTTTTCCTGTGTATGCTGCCTGTGAGTTGGGTATATGATATCTGTGAGCACACTGTTCCATTGTGATCTTTTTGACATGATGTATTTCAAACACATTTCTCTAATGGATATATTTTGATTGCAGGCAGTTGGTCAGATTTACAATATGCATGGCAGCCGGTTGATGGTTCAGCATGTTGTACTACTCCTAGAGGTACTGCATGAAATTGCTACACATGCACACAAAATAAATAGTGATGCTGAATTGCGTCTGAAGCTACAGAGGCTGCCGATGGCTGCCCAAATGCCAGATCCTCCTTTGCTCCGATTAGAAACCGAGTCATACCAAGCATATATAACTTTGCTTCAACGTTTATATTCTGGTAAACCGGATGTAGTGATGGGTGCCCAAGTTGATACTAGGCTGGTCAAAGTATTCGAGGACGTTTTGAATCTCTACCTGAAAACAGCCACAGAACCAAGTAATCAAATGCAAGGAGAAGTAATTGGCACAAACCCTTGGCGTCTTCCAGTAGGGTCTTCCAAGAGAAAAGAATTGAATTCGCGTTCTCCTATGGTGGTAGCGGCATTGAAAGCTATAACTCGGCGCGGAGATCCATCCTTTGAAAAATACTTGAGCGGATTCTTCCCCCTTCTTGTGAGCTTAATCAGCTGCGAGCATGTGGCAGTGGAAGTTCAACTGGCATTAAGTGAAATGTTCAGTTCTTGGATTGGCCCGGTTCTTTTCAAGCATGCATGTTGATGGACAACAGGTGATGGTGCAACAGTTTTACCCTGATCATGCTTGGGCTGATTTCCTCATTGGTTGATGAACATTGTGATTCGTAAAATGTATACATACGCGTGGCACAAAGTCGGGTTTTCTGATGCAAGAAGCTTCCACATTGGCATGGCATAGTTCTTCGACCTGTGGCATTGGATTTGCCTACCGTCATCGACAATGTTTGCGAAGTTGCAAGGAAGAAATGCGATGTAAGTTCTCTCTTTAACTTTGCCATGTGAAGAAGGGCTGTCAAAGCTCTTCTTCTGTTGTAAATCTGACTTTGTCAATTCGTTTTTTAACACTTAACAAAATCAAGGGCTTGTTACAAATGCAGAGCTCAAGTTTAGTTATATTTTGATGTTGCCAACTGCAGCATGGAATACCCCATGGCATTGATGCTTTTTGTTTGTGGCATTGAGGGTGGTTGATTTGGAAAATACAACAGAAACAGGCACAAGAGTGTTATTGTATCTTACCAGCGCCTATTTCGGTATGTGTTTGATGAAGATCAGATTCTTGATGTGTCTGGGAATGTTGTTATCGAGGAAGATCTCGATCGAAGAGATCGAATGCGTGAGAATTTTGATACAGAGGAAGATCAATGATGTATATGGAGTTAAAAAAAAACCATGGAACTGTAGCCCCAGAAGAGCTGGTACACCATCACACAAGAGATAAGCTATGGCTATGGTACTGGTGGATAAACCCTAAGAAAAGATTGGTTATAGTTAATCTCTGTATATGATCCTAAGCCCTGGGGGAAAGAAGATTAGTTTATATCTTTTCTAATGTTCTTAAACCCTAAATAAAACCTTAAGGTTCAATGCATTCTGCAAACTCTTCTGACCAGAATTTATTGTAGTTCATTCTTCCTGGCTATAGTGTTTACATCCATGCAGAAAGGGTAAATCAAAAGCAACTGATTGGAAGGAAACATCACCAAAATAGATCAATAATATGGAGGGAAATTAATGCCCAAGAATGCCTTACAAAGTCGCTAGCCTGATATGACATTACAAAATCGAGTCCCCCGCTTATTGCTGAATTTGAATCTCAATTCATTGACATTAGTTTAAACTTTAAAATTCCATAACCTTAATTTAATGCCTTAAAAGCCCCACTAACCTAAGGTTAAGTTTAAACCCCTGATCCACCGCTTCGTCTTAATGCCTGCAGATAGTCCATGCGATTGTTATTTCACCGTCGTTCTCTTGGATTGGAACAACTTGTTACCCATCCCTTGGTTTGGAAGTTTATTAACAAGTAAATTACGGATAAACAAACGACCTACAATTGTTTTTGACTACATTTTGACGCATGACAATGTTATGTTAACTGCCAGCTGATGCCTGCCTTGTGGGTAAATCAATTAACGGGACCATAAAACCTGTCGAAATCGTTATCAAACAATTAGAAATCAAACAGTAGAACTGATGTGGAACCCAACAAAATCGGAAACTGGAAGCTATCATGGAGTCATACCGCATTTCAAAATCGGCCGGTCATTCGATGGACTGAACAATAAATGACGAATAAAACTGTAATCGGTCAATTAGAAGCCAGTAGACAGAATTAGAGGCTTGGTTGTTGGTAAAAATCGACTAACCAAACCATAAAAACAAATTGCACGATTAACTAGAAATCGAACGATAGAATCTCGATGAAATTAGGAGATTCTCATGGAATCCCTGAAAGATGTACCGTTTTGATGCCCTCACAATGTGTCGGCAAAACAATCGAACCGAATTATAATCAATCAATTAAGGGATTGAGCGGAACTGGTGAAATCACACGACTTATTTATTGTGGAATTGTAGAGTGGTTTAGAAGAAAATCACCGTCGAACTAACGCCTATTTGTGGGTTGATCAATCAACCCCAATCGAATCATAATCCGCTTGATTCACTTAATCGGTTAGTAATTGACCGATCAATCAACCGAACCATATGACTGATTGAATCGTAATTCACTCAATTCAGTTGACCAGTCAGTGATGCAATAATCTTGAATCAATGCTAAAATGATCATGGAATCGAAATTTGGAGTTGCCCAAGGGATTGTGCTGATCAAACAGGTGGGAGAAATCAGTTGAGCATAAAAGAGCTGCAAAAAATTACAAAAAAACTGATTGATAACAATTCAAGAAAGTTTGTTTGTGTTTTTTAATTACCAGAAAACGTCTAACATGTCTATTAATTACATTTTAACGCACACTAAAATTAACAATTACAAACTAACACCTACTTTTATCTCTCACCAAAATATTAGTGCCCAATCGATTGATTAAGACCAAATTAATTAGATTCTAAAATGACTAGCTTCTGTTAACTGAATACAATGAGGAAATCGACTAATGAACAATCAATAAATAGCAGTAAGAGGATTAAAAATCAATGAACATGAGAAGAGATAGATGGAAGCGATCAATAAAAGAATCGATGGCTCAGAAGCGATGAGGAAGTAGCAGTAGTAAGGGAAGGAATAAAATCGAATTAATTGGGCAGAAATTTTCAGCGAGAGTAAAATTAGGAGTCAATTTGTAATTTCTAATTTTATTAGACGTTAAACTGTAATTGTTAAATTATCGACGCGTTTTTGTTTTGATAATTTTCCATTTGTTTTAAAGGGAAAACTACCGAAAAAACGCCGACCAAAATTATAAATTACATTTTAACGTCTGCTAAATCTAAAAATTACAAATTGATGCATAGTTTTAAAAAGGAATGCTCAATTAATTGATTAACACCAAATCAATAAACTATGAGCAAAATTAACACCTAATTAATTCATTGATTAACGTCAATTAACTGATTAACACCAAATTAACCCGTTAACCAGTTGATTAGATTCTAGAATTACTAACATTTGTTAGTCGACTATAGTTCAGGAATAAAAAAGGATCAATCAGTGGGGTAGTTTTTAAATACATAAATAATAAATAAATAGGGTAAATATAAATGAACAAATAAATACATACATATACATACATAAATAAATACACACATATATATACATAAATAAATACACACATATATATACATAAATAAATATACATTATACATACATAAATAAAAGCAAATGAATATATATATTTATTTTTTGAATTTGTTTTTTCTGTCCTATAAATTAAAGATTTGGTCAATTAAAGATTTAAATACCAATAAATACATAAATAAATAAGTCATATATATATATATACACGCATACAAATAAATACAGAAATAGAGTAAATGATAAATAAATAGAGTAAATAGAGTAAATAGAGTATAAATGAATAAATAAATAAAAAATAAATATACAGATATACATAAATAAATAGATAAATCCAAACGGATGCATGCACACAAACATACATGCATACACACATGCATGCACACACACATACATACATACGCACACATACATACACACACATGCATACATACATGCACACACACACATGCATACATACATGCACACACACACATGCATACATACATACATACACACAGGCACACATACATACACACAAGCACACATACATACACAGGCACACATACATACATACACAGAGGCACACATACATACATACATACAGGCACGCACACATACATGCATGCATACACGCACACACACACACACATGCACATACACATGCATACATACACACATACATACATACATACATGCGCACACACATACATACATGCATACACACACATACATACATACATACATACACACACACACAGGCACACATACATACATACACGCAGGCACACATACATACATACACGCAGGCACACATACATGCATGCACACATACATACATGCACGTATGCATGCATACATACATAAATACATGGAAATATAATAAAAAATTTAGTTTTATTGTTTTTTTGAATTTGTTTTTTCCCGTTCTTCGTCTCTCTCGTTTTTCTGTCTGCGCATTTTCTTCCTTCCGCCATAGCCACCGCTTCTTCCTTCTTCTTCTCCTTCTTCTTCCTCTTCTGCTTCTGCTTCTGCTTCTGCTTCCTGAATCAGATTCTGCTTCTCCGCCATAGCCATGGATACTGCAGGCTTCGTCACCTCGCTCGTCACCTCCTTCGTCGTCTTCCTTCTGCTGCTCGCGCTCCATGCCTTCCTCTCGCGCTTCCCCTCCAACTCCGTCATCTACTATCCGCGCAAGATCCTCAACGGCACCGCGCCTCCCGCTAGATCCTCCGGAGCTCTTGCATGGATCAAGGAAGCCTACTTCACCACCGACGATGAGATCGTTCGGCAAGCCGGCCTCGACGCTGCCATCTACATGACCTTCCTTAGCTCTGGTATGCAACTGATCAAGTAAAGTGCTGATCGGATCGATCGACTCGATTCCACGAAAATCGATCAGCAAATTAACATGTTGTCGATTGAGCCCACATTCTGAAGTTACTTCGTTCAGAGTGCAAACGCTGTTTCCGTTTGGTTTAATCATCCCGTAAAAATTCTTTCTCTTCTTCTTTGGTTTCTCATTCGCTATGTTTCCTGACTTGCTTTCTCTTCGATCTCACTTGGTTCTGGCAACGAATTCCAGGTCTCAAGTTCCCGCTTCTTATCCAAAATTCAAATTTGCGTTCAAATCCATCTGAAATCGTCTGAATCTTCTTCGGCACTTTTTCTTTCTGATCATCTTCTATCTTTCTACGCTGTAATGTGCTTAATTTCCTCTGGGCCATTGGTATCATGGAACTTGAAGTTCAAATCTATCTTCCCGTGTTTTCTGATCATGTTCTGTGTTCCTAAGCATTCTCCATGCAGCTGGTTTCTGCCCATATAACATAAGATGGTACTAACAACAGAAAATTGCTATTTTGGGCCAATCCATACAAGGAATTATTAGAATCCCCCCTGAGGTTTCTGACTAGTAAAAATTGGTGCTGATTACAACATCTTGTGTGAATGGTGCTATCTCTGAAAGCTATGGCCTGTTATGACAATACAGTTCCAGACTAATTTCTGTAAAGAAACTCGTTGCTCATTATGACACTACGTTGTAGATTCTGCCAAATCTTTCTCTATAATCTATGTACTGCTACGAGTGGAAAGGACCCAAGAATTTTTGATGCAGAGGCCACACTGGTTATGGAGTAAATTCAGGAACTAGCTAATTTTCCTCAGTCCTGTTTCCTTAACTTTCTGTTATTGTTGATGAAACAGCTCTTTCGATTTGTCTATACACTGCGTTTTTCTCTCTACCTGTGCTCCTTCCGGTCTCTGGAACTGATCACAATTTCCAGTCAGGGAGTCAGAGCAGTGCTGCGAATGAGACTTCAAATTCGAGCTTCGACAAGGTTGCTATGGGAAATGTCCGGGTAAGCATTTCAAAGACCTTTAGGAGGTAGACATCTTCTTGATATATATCTAAGTACCTACAAACATATTGGTAGGTATGTATATGTATACATATATACTTATCAGCATATGTGTATTTATATATTCTGAACTTGAAGTCTGAAGAATTTGCCTCAAAGATCATGCATGGTTCATGTCGTCTGACACTCTACCTTGAATTGGGGATTCACTACAGGATGAAAGCAAACGGTTGTGGGCTTTTGCAGTTGGAGCATATTGGCTCACCATAGCCACTTTCTATGTTCTTTGGAATTCCTACAGGCATGTGATTCTGTTAAGAACCCACGATCAATCGTCTCCAACTGCGAAACCAGAGCAATATGCTGTCCTTGTAAGAGATGTTCCATCTCCCCTCACCGGCTCCATAGCTCAAGAAGTTGAAGATTACTTCAGGAATCTGCATCCAGGAGACTATGGGAGCTCCATTATTGTAACAAACATGTCCAAGGTAAACCTCCCCATAAATGATTAGGGTTCTAATAATTTCATCTTTTCTACTCATTACGTTTCTTCGTTTACTGCTTCATTTCTGGTTTTCCAATCTATTTATCATCATTAGTTTAGTGCTTTCAGCTTTGGTTTTCCTGTTCCTTTTTTATTTTGTTTTGTACTAGTGCTTTCTTTATTATTTCCCGGACTAATTAATGCCAACGTGCTCAGTTATCTCTATTTACCATCGATGACCTTTATCAAGTTGTACTATTTCTGAATTGGTGCAGGCTTTCTCTAATGTTTTGACAAGAAATGCCCAAGAGCTGCACATCAAATACACCAGGTTTATCGTGTTTTTCTTATATATTTATTGCAGGTTTCCAAGATTTGGGAGAAGATGGAAGGGTTTCGGAAGAAACAAGCCCATGCTGAAGCTATATATGAGGAGACAAAATCTAGACCCACACACAGGACTGGAATCTTAGGTCTCTGTGGGCCTCGAGTAGATTCCATTGATTACTACAAGGAGGAAAAAGAGAAGCAAGCCGCCTCACTTAAAGATGAGCAAAGCGTTGCTCGGTCGAAGCTTCAGAAAGGTTCTGCAATAGTTTTCTTCACTAATAGAGCTGCAGCCACAAATGCTGGTCAGGTAGAGAAAAACATCAACCCATTTCTTTCTTCTTCATGGATCAAATTCGTATCCATTCTTATGGATTGGTTCTTCTATACTTGTTAATAATGACATAAAAACCAACAAATTCCATGTTTTCTGTTTAAAAAAGGTTTCTCTTGCATGTAAGCCTACAAATTCGCTATTTGTGCTCAGACAGCTGCTGTATCTTCGATTTATATGATGATCAACGAGAAAAATATTCGTGTAATAGATTCCATGGTCTCACTTTTAAATTTTACTTGTGTTTATAAACAGGTTATGCATAGTCCCTTTGCGAATCAGTGGACCACTTCACCTGCTCCTGAGCCTCGTGAAGTGGTTTGGAAAAACCTACCCATTCCATTTGTGCAGAGGCTCATCCGGCAATTTGCTGTCTACACTGCAGTTTTCCTCTTGATCTGCTTCTACATGATACCCATCAGCATCATCTCTGCAATCATCTCCCTTGATAACTTGAAGAACAAGCTTTCGTTCCTGAAACCAGTTGTAAACATCCCTGTGGTGAATGCAGTATTGCAGGCTTACTTACCCCAGCTTGTGCTTATTATCTTCCTTTTCTTGCTTCCTTCTATATTATTGAAGCTCTCAGAGATAGAAGGCATTCCTGCACAAAGCCATCTTGTGAGAGCAGCTGCTGGAAAGTATTTCTATTTTAATGTGTTCAATGTTTTCCTGGGTGTTACCCTAGCTGGAACCTTGTTCAACTCTCTTAAAGGCATTGTGGATGATCCCAAATCTATTGTAGATTTGCTAAGCGAATCGCTTCCTGGACAAGCCACCTTCTTTATATCCTTCGTGGCACTCAGGTATGTCAGTTTTTCTTAACTTTTTGTTGTCAAGCTTAGATGTAATTATCTACCTAACATCGAGTCCATTAGGCGAGCGAAAGGCCCATAAACTCCTATTGATGCAACAATCATTCATTAGCTTTATTTTGGAAGGTCATAATTTTTTACATGAATCTTGGAATTTTGAGTCAACATAGGCTACTGTTCAGTCACTCACAAATTGTACTGGTGTAGTTTGCATGCACTTAACAGCCTTGTTTTTTCAAGTTTATCATAATATAGCTGGGTTGAGGTCTCCAAACTGCAGTATCCTATGTCTCTTCTTACTTGCTGGACATCCTATCCATTTTGTTAGGTACCCGACATTGGGTTCATCATGATATAGGTATATTTGTAGGCTATGTATAAATAACAGGCTCCTTTTCTTCTCTTACAGGTTCTTTGTAGGCTATGGCTTGACACTCTCCAGGATTGTTCCACTCATCATCTTTCATTTGAAGAAGAGGTTCCTTTGCAAGACAGAAGAAGAGCTTAAGGATGCTTGGGCTCCAGGTTCTTTTGACTATGCAACATGCGTGCCGAGCGACATGCTCATTTTAACAATCACTATCTGCTATTCGGTGATAGCACCCACTATTCTGATATTTGCGATCATCTATTTCAGCTTGGGATGGCTACTCATGCGGCATCAGGTTATCATGTTCAAACCTTGATGTGTGTCATTTATCAACGGTTATAATTCATACCACATCATGTTCCACCAGATGTTATGGTTACAAACTAATAACCAGCATCGTAAATGTGTCTTCATTTTGTCAGCCTTAATCTCTTGCACCAAAGGCTCTTCAAGGTCGTATATGATTGGAAATTTGTGTACTTCTATGTTATCAAAGGCTGCAAATTTACTTGCACTGGTTTTACGAATTTGTTATGCCATAAGTCTTCAGTCGATTTGATTCGATGTTGTTTGTGTAGGCTCTCAATGTGGTGGTGCCAAGCTATGAGAGTGGAGGTCGAATGTGGCCACACATGCATTCAAGGATTCTAGCTTCTCTTTTCTTATCCCAGCTCACCATGCTGGGTTATTTTGGTGTCAAGAGGTTTGTATATGCACCGTTGCTCTTCCCACCACTAGTGGCAACAGTTGTTTTTGCCTATCTATGCAAGAAGTGGTTCTACCCATCCTTTGTTGTACTTCCTCTCTCTGCTAGCCGCAAGGAAGTTAAAGAGCCACCCTCCATTGAATCAATCCTAGAAGCGTATACCCCTCCGCCTCTAAGGGCCCCAAATGTGGATGAAGAAGTGTCATCCAAACAACATCAACCAGAGGCTTGAGTTTGTAAGTTCTTTGTATCCTGAGAAATATGGGTCTTTCCTTTTTTCGTTCTAACATTCCTTTAGCAGCTAGTTGTAATTAGTACAAGTAAAAAGCTTCTGTTTTGTCTTTGATGACCTCCCGAGTTGGTGATCTTAAAAACCAGGGGTAATGGATTTAACATTTTGACATGAATCTGG
>JBBBWG010025668.1:45089-56134 GCA_037176905.1 Azolla pinnata
AGCAGGAGCAGGAGCAGGAGCAGGAGCAGGAGCAGGAAACGGAAGGGATGCAGGAAGGAAAGGCGCCTGAGCGAGCGAGCAGCGATGGCGATGGCGATGGCGATGGCGATGGCGAAGAAGAGACAGTCTGATCTGTCTTTCGAGAAAAACGTCGCAGAGCGGATTCGAACCCATGACCTCTGATCTCAAATTCTGAAGTGTTTCTTTTCTCTTCTTTTTCTTTTTCCTTCATTTAATTAACCGACTGGGATTCGAAACCATGACCTCTAATCTCAAAATCTGAGATTAGTGTTTTCTTTCTTTCTTTTTGTTTTTCTCTTAATTAACCAATTGAGATTCGAAACCATGACCTCTAATCTCAAAATCTAAGATTAGTGTTTTCTTTCTTTCTTTCTTTCTTTCTCTTAATTAACCAGCTGAGTTTCGAAACCATGACCTCTAATCTCAAAATCTGAGATCTTCTTTCCTCTGATCTCAAAATCTGCAAGTTTAAGGAATATTCACATTGAGAAACTTAACTTTTTTTATATATATAGTATATATTTGTTTTTACATATAGAATATATAGACTTGCTATATTTTTTATATGCTTGTTAATATGTTAAAGTTGTTTTGTATATTTAGTTTTATGTATTTGTTTTATGTTTTTTTATAAATTTTGTTTGTTTTTTTATATTTTGCTTGTTTTTATAAAGGGCAAAAGAGAAGTAAACAAGAATAATTAATAATTGATGAATATGCTTTTTTTTTAGTTTTCTTTCTTGTTTTTTAAAGGGCAAAAAAACAAGTAAATGATGCTAATCCATAATTGAGAAATATGGGCATATTATATCTTATTTATTTATTTATTTGATAAAAGGGAGGAGAGAAGAAAAAAAATACATAACACTAATTAATTAATTGAAAAACAATGGGCTTTTTTTGTTGATTTAATTTTGCTTCCTGGCCTTTCTGCTTTTTGCTTCTCTGTATTTGTATTGGTTGAATCCAGACAGACAGACAGAGATACCAACCCCATAGTTTTGTTCTGACCTTTCTCTCTATCTCTCTGTCTCTTCTGGTGGCTAATACTGGAACTAAGCAAGAAGATTTTATAATTTATAGGATCATACAGGCAATGCATGCATGCATTGCTAGCTGGATAGATGAAGCCCAAGTACTGAACAAAGCATTATTATTATTGTGACAATCTGATGGCATCGAATGGGATACCGGAACCTCAATCCAATGGATATCGCTCGCGGTGCCCTTGTAATAATAATCTTTCGAGCTCCTCCAGTGTCGGCTGGTGGAGTTGACTGACTCCACCGACCGACTCTGCTCGATAAGCAAGCGAAGCCGCTGGTTGGCTCACGCTCCTTTCCGAATCGTCCCAATACTCTCCCTCGATCTGCTGAGAACAGTAGATGTTCTTCTTCTTCTTCTTCTTACTGGTCCAAGGGCCAAGATCATTCAGGCGAGGCTTTGATCGTGTGATCTCCGTTGACAACGCCAACGTTATTAAAACTGTTGAACTGTCATCCACCCCCCCCCCTCGAAGAAGCTTCCGAAAGAGCGATTCAACTCGATGCAGCACAACAACACAAGATCTGATCACATAACTAACACTTGTCGATTCGACGAAGAGCTGCGTGATGGTGAAGACTGTGTCACCTCAAGGTCAGTCATGGGCACTGTTCCTTATGTCAGATCGAGCTTCCAATCATTGATCCAGCTTCTTCTTTAACCGTCGTTCCTCCCCCTTCTGCATTCTTCACGGATCGAACCAGGCTGGACCCATGAACCCAGCTAACTGACTAGATGCAACGTGCCCGTTGCCTCGTAAAGATGACATCCGTCTGCAATTTCGAGGAATATTGTAACACCGGCTTTTTTCCTCTGTTCGGCCACAGAAACCCATCGTCATCATCATCATCATCATCTTCTTCTTCTTCTTCTTTTGACTATATCAGAGCTCACGGGAGATGCTCTTCTGAACACGATATTGAGTACAGCTGCGGCTGCAAAGCCGTCCAATAAGAAATCATCTCAAGTTCCAGTACTCAGTACTGGACCGATTGTTTGAGAAGGCTATAACAATGACTCACGAGACGACTGATACAATAATTGGGATGTGTACCCAATCACTCAGCGGTACCCAATGAATGCTTGCCCGGAGTAAACGGAGGAGTGATCTTCCTCTTTTTCAGGGATGGATTTCACCATGCTGATTGCAGTTTCTCCATCAATTTGAAAGGCTTTCTCCTCAGTTACAAACTGTTGATGTCAGACAAGCTCATCGTTCGACTTCCGATCGCAAGGCATCATCCTCACCTGTCGAATTCTCGTCGATTCGAATCGGAGGCGGGGGTGAAACTAGAGCCCGACGAATCGGATGTGGGTCGATCAGAAGACCGCATCTGGAGCCCGATGAATCGAGTGTGGGTCGATCAGAGGACAACAATCTGGAGCTCGACGAACCGAAAACGCAGCTCGATCAGACGACACGATCTGGATGGAGCTCAACGAAAATAAAAAATGTGGCTCGATCGGGCGATGCATCTGGAACCCGACGAATGCGACGTGGTTCGAGGATCGGTCGCGATCCTCGAACCAGATTCCAGAGTGTGAGGAAACCACAAGAATGGTTTAAAAGATTCCAGACTGTGGTTTGAAGATTCCAGACTGTGGTTCAAAGATTCCAGAGTGTGAATGAATGAAACCACAAAACTCAATCCGAAGAAGAAGGAAGAAGAAGAAGAAGAAGAAGAATCAGAACAGAACAGAACAGAATGGAAGGACGCCATGGCCTCCTCTCTTCATCTTCCTCGAGGTGAGACTCTTCTTCTTCTTCTTCTTCTTCTTCTTCTCTGTCTACGCTCCTCTCCCTCTCCCTCGTCCCCTCTCTGTGTTTGGATTCTAAATCGCGCTTGCTTCTTCCCTGGACTTCGATCTCCCCGTCCTCATCCCCCACGCTTTTCAGCTTCTTCTCCAGCTCGGTTTTGCCTCTCTCTCCCAGCAGCAAAGCGCTTCCCTCTTCCTCCTCCTCTCCACCAAATGTTGTAGCCATCCGCTCGTGTCATGGGCAGCAACAGAATGATGGAAGGAAGGAGATCAAAAGCTCGGGGCGTGCAACAACGAGCCGAAGGTACTGGGTTGGAAAACAATGGAACTATCCCTTCAATCTCTTCTCTCGTTTAATTCTCTCCCGAAGCACTGTTTTTGCTCCCCCGCTTTGTTCCTTCTCTCTCCCTTCAATTAGCCATACCTATCTATCATCCTTATCCGTGAAATGCTGCCTTGATCTGCAGAGAAACCATCCTGCAAAGTAGTGGTGCAGCTGCACTTCTGGCGTTTCTGAAATTCAGGTTTTCATCTGGCCGCACTTCGCATTGAATTTATGGTACATTAATGGGAACTGGTTGGCTTCTGTGTTTAACCCGGTATGCAAATGCCAATCTGAAGCATACGTTTGGGATAGAGATAGATCGGTGGATACATGCGGTTCCATAAGGACGCGACTTTCTTTTTTCTTGATGAGCTTCACCACACACAGTGAATGTTTGCAAAGCTGGCTAAAATGAAGCATTTTCTTGATCATCATGCGAGTTCACAAGCTGTTTCAGTTGCCATCAGTGATAATCTTCTAAAAGGCTGAGCTTTTTCTGAAATGGAAAGAGTGTCAGAAGAAGAGGAAAGTGGATGATGCCCGATGCAGGCCTCTTTATGTAGATATACCGCAACAGTGAAGATCTTAGTGAGCTTGATATCCCTCCAAAAGGCTAAGTGGAGTTTTAAGGAAGCGAAGTTTCAAGCTTTCAAGAGTTGAGATCATATCATCATTATTGACGGTGAAATATGACCTTCTGAAATCCGGCTGTAAAACATTTTCTCGTGGTGTGTGCCACATTCAGTAGCGGCTTGTTATGCCCAAAGAGATCTTTAGGACAGAGCATCACAATCGAGAGGATCAATGATATCCAAAAGTTTACTTAAATCGCTCGCATGTGGACATGGCAGCTATGAACGTTTTCTTATTTCTCATAAAAGCGGATAACCTATTATTAAACGAGCATCTATGCGGTGCATATTCTCCCATTTTGTAGTGGTACGAGGCCTAGCTATCTTGGAGTACAAAAGAATCCTCCTTCATTGGCTCTTTGTCCGCCCACGCCAAACTGCATCTCAACATCAGAGGAGTTGAATGATCCAAGCCATTTTGTCCCACCCTGGTGTGTACCCACCCGAAAATACAGTAATTGTTGTTAGATCTAATATTCATTTTTGGTTGCTTTGCTTTATGTAAGAGTAGGAGTTACAACCCAGAGGATGGTCGTGGAAAGACGAAGCCGGTACCAAGAGAGCAAGCGATGAAAGAACTCTTGGATGTGGTAAGTTATAGAATTTGTAAATGATGAGTATTTTGAGGGGTAAAATCAGTTAATGAAGATAACTCACATATTTTGGCAGATCAAGTCTACCAGACCTGATAATTTCACTCCCAGGATTGTGGAACAGAGGGACGACTATGTCTATGTAGAATACGAGAGTCCAGTGCTCGGGGTATAACTCGATTAACACTGTTGCCCTCCTCATCTAGTTTTTCTTTAAGAAGATATTTGCTGGAACCCAATATCCTGATACTAGTGGATGAATGGGAGCAGTTCATAGATGATGTGGAGTTTTGGTTTCCCCCTGGGGATCGCTCGTTAGTAGAATATCGTTCTGCCTCACGAATTGGAAAGACAGATTTTGATATCAATCGGAAGCGAATAAGGGTATTTCTCTCTTTCTTTCTTTTTCTACTGTACCTCATTGCTCATTGATTCAATCTTTAGTTTTTTGGTCAGTGGCTTTGATTTGTGACTGACTCAAAAAGCCCTTGTTTCATTACTACTGCACCTCACTGCTCACTGATTCAATATTCCTTACTTCTTGGTCAGTGGCTTTGATTTGTGACTGACTTAAAGCTCCTTGTTTCATTACAGGCTCTACGGTTGGCTCTTGAAAAGAAAGGTTGGCAATCAGTTGGCTTTTAATTTTGTACGAAGCTCCACAAATTTTTTTCATTACCTTTTGAAAATTCAGCATGTCGATCCACATCCCATGGTCGAAAATAGAATACCGTGCGAGCATTCTATGTATGATATTCATCAACTCTAAGATGTCCTATACAATGGAAAATTTAAAAAACTGTTGGGTCCCATTTGTGATACTGTTATTACAGATGTACAGATCTCCTTTCAAATGGTGAATTGATTAGAGGCTCTTGCTCTAAAGGGTGTGATCTTGCGTCTTTCTACCGAACATCAATCATGTTTTGAAGACTTTGTCAGAAAGGTTAACGAACCATGCTTTTTAGGAAGTGCAAGATTTTGTGGATGATGCCTAAGACATTGAAAGCTTAGAATTCTCAAGTTTTTAATGGATTTCCATCTCTTTATTAAAATTTGGCCAATTATTTTGGCAACTGCGGAACTCTGAGGGCAGAGGGTATCCTTCAGAATAGAATCATGCTGTGCAAAGTCCGAAGCCTTTAAAAATATAATCATGATTCATTTACCCCTTGCGTACCTTCATAATTTTCATGCCATTTCAAGGGTTTTGAAAACAGAGGGAGAGAAACAAACACAAGAATTTTCTCTTTTTGCAGCCATCGTAATGATTCAAGCTTGCATGATATGAAATACCACCAATTTGATTCAAAAAGTTTTCACGAATTTATATGGTAGCCCAAAATCTCACGGATACTGCCTACACATGTGCCATGTATGCACAAAGAAAGTCCCCCAAGTTTTCAGCACAGCTGTTAAAGATAGGGAGGGCATCATGGTTTTCACGTGGTTCTGAGTGGAAAGCTCTACAGTACAGATTATGTATGAAATTCATCTTATTTTTATCTTCTTATCAAAAGGAATGTGGTATAAAGAAAAATTTTACTTCCTGTTGTCAGGATACAATAAATAGGGAGGGTCTCACGAGCTACACAATCAGCAACAGTAGCTAAAACGCAAAGAATTTACAAGATAGCTCTGCACATCATGTTAAAGATTGAATATCATGGTTTTCATGAGATTCTTCTGGGAGATTATATGCATGAATCTATCCCTTTTTGTTCATGCCAACAGAAACACTGTAGAAAAGAGGTTAATGAGTTGAGTTTCTAACATGTGCTGGACAGTTGGCAACAACAATAAACGCCAAGGATTTACAAGAGATTGCTCGGTTTTTGTCACAATGGTATATGGGTAAGATAATGATTTTTTGTACAACAATAAGTGAACAAGACTTTGTCTCAAAACCTTGGATACCAAAACATGCCTTTTATCCCTTGTGGATCTGCTTCAAATCCGAGGTTTTTGTAGAAGTCGATCACTGAAGCAAAAACAAGATTCCACTCACTGTTAATAAGTTTGTACAAACTGGAGAGGAGGGGCTTTAGTTTAGGTTTTAACAGATCATCATATATGTGCATGTTTATACATTTACAGGTGTATAAATGTATGTACATATACACGCATCTATCAGGACAAGCACACTTCAGAGAAAAAAGGAAACTAAGGGGAAAGGGAACAAGAAAAGGAAATAAAGGGTGATAAATAAAATTTAGTGAGAGTGGTGACAGACAGATCTTTGGGCTAAGTACTGAATTCAGAAACTTTGACCTTCTGTGAGAAAACTTAGCAGTGGCATACCTTTAGAGTCAGCAAACAGGGTAATGTTACCAATGTTTCTTCTTAGCAATGCCCTCACCATTTGTTCAACAAGAACTTTTCCCAGTCCTTGCCCCTATATCAACCAGCACGATCAAGCTATAGGATAAAGATGAATACCATCATCACTTATGTCTATGTAATTTGAGATAAAATTTATATACTTGATATCGCGGATCTACTAAAACATCCCATATTGTTGCATTGAATACATGATCAGAGGTCGCACGAGCCATGCCGATAAGTTCTTGCTTTGTCTCTTTTCTGCCCTCATCTGGCATCAACAAGATGATACAGCTCTTAATTTTTTGCACCTAGAATGGTTAAAATAACTACAACCCAAAACTGGGAGTTGGCAAATTGTGATACAACTGAAGGGAAAGTTTAGCCAGAGCCCCACAAGTTACAGGGTACTTGGTGTATGTTTTTTCCAGGAGGCCAATTGTTTGGTAGCAAGACAAGTTATCAGTTAAAAACTTCTGAGATGAAAAGACGGTGAATTTTAGATGAGAGCAAAATGTGATCTAGTATGACAGCAGCTTGTGTGTTCTGAAGTATTTGAGCTTTAATGCAATCCGTAATTTGAGGAATATCGGTTACTTTATATAGTCTCTTGTGTATTATGCAGTCAAATAACATTTACAAGCAGCACTAAATTGTTGCAATTTGCAACCTCTTCATGATTAATTCACTAACATCTTAACATATAGCAGATTCAGGACAAGCATTTTACCTCCAGCTGGAAATTCTCTCAACAAATGCAACGATGACACCATAAAGCTATTCTTTAGAGCAGTTTGAACTTTTGATGGAGGTCTCCTTGGCCAACCTACCTGCAATAGTAACCACAACATATGAATATACATACATAGAGAAAATATCAATCATTACATTGACCCCATTTTTTAATTTTTTATTAAATTCCTAAGTTTCCATGTAAGATTCATGAGAAGATCAGAGCAGAAAAAGAAAAAGGTGTGCAATGTTTGATTCATATATACTTAAATATCAACAATCAAGGGCAATCTACATAGAAAAACATCTCACACAAATAAGAAAATATCATGAAGATTATTATTTCACAAATGTAATAAGAAAATGGGTAAACAACTAGCTCAAGTCTAATGTTATAGCTTTCCATTTTAAGAAAGCAAAAATTTCATACCACTGTGTAAGGCAAGAGTTGATCATACTATCCAGCGAGATAATTTCTATGCGACCTTTTGAAAACAAGGTGATCGATCTTCAAGTTTGGCAGAAAATATGCAGTTGAATCTTCAAAAGATATGTCGTAGGTACAAAGGTAGGAACTGCAGTGGCCAGTGCAGGACTTAATACAGAAGAGTAATGTCATGGATACAGGAACTTGTTATCATGACATGCCATATTGTTCCTAACAGAGTACTACCTTATTTTAAAATTTATAACGATCTATAGACCAATATAACACAACAGACGTTAATTTAGAGGGCGTTTTAATGAATAAAAGCTCTATGAAGAAAAACAATGCTTCTTGCGAAAAGTCAGGAAGCATATCTTGCATTGACTAATCAAGAAATAAAGAAAGGGACCATTGAATGATTTCTGTCAGCAAGTTCTTTTAATAGAATAAGAGCACTGAATACTCAGCATATCACAAAGTGCTCATCCTTCCACAATGATAGAATGTGTGCATGTCCAATTTGAAAGCCTCTTTCGATATTTACAAGCATAAATAATGGCTCAGAAATATGAGTTCAGCACGTCAGCAGCACAAATACCACATCTTGACTCACATTGCCTCATTGTCATTGTCATTGTCAATAGAGAATTCACATCCTAATAAACTGTGACCTCTTCATGTTCTTTTATTAGTCATAACTGCAAAAACTCAAAAATTGATGGAGAAAATAGAAAATGATTGGTTTCTACCTTCAAACACAGGGTCTCCAATTCCGAAACATCAACAATAGAGTTGGATGAGAATATGATCTTCTCAGTTACACCATCTTCTTGAACCTTCTCAACAATCACAATTTTTTCATCCTCAATTGGTTCCTCATCAAGTACCTCTTCACCAACTGGATCCACAACAGCAGGGGAGCCCTGCTTTATGAAGCTGCAAATCTTTAAAGAGATCTCATGGTTAAAAATAATCTGGCATCTTACAAATGAAGCCTCTGTGTTAATGATTTGAATAATTGAAAAAGAACAAAAGGCAGGTAGATATAGATATTAATAGAGAGAAAGATCATACAGACCCTGATCTTAATGCATCCCAGAGGTGTACAACCACTTTGGAGCCTCGTTTAGGTGAACCTATAGTATTTTACAGCACGAAACAGAGAACTGGTCAATACGGTATGATCAGAGAGGTTACGTTATATCAATAGGTCAGCAACGAGAAAATCTATTTTCAGAAAATAACTTCAATTTTCTTCCATTGTGCAGCTTATCAGGTGCTACAAATAAGCAGTATCACATGCTGGCATCAGAACATTTTAATATAAAGATTTTTCTAAATATAACTTATTACTTATGCCACAACTACTCTAGCAATAACCAAATCAGGATACCGAAAAAGAGAGAACTGCAGGCACGACTTTGCAACAAGGGGTTTGCAACTGTTACTCTACCTTCCAAAAAAGAACCAGATGCGAATTTGCAGGAAGTGTCAAATCGGCATGTGTTAATGCTTACATCTAGCCGTACATCTACAATAACAATTACCATAGCTTCAATACTATATAATCTGATGTATAACGTTAACTACCATAACTTATATAGAACCAGCAAGAACAAACCTACGCATAGAGATGGAGCCCCCATGTAAGTATGAGTGGTACTGAGGCAGAATAGTTTTCGTTGGGCCTTAGTATACGACTGGTATCTGTACACAGAAGATATATCATATCAATCTTCATCAAAAAGACTTCAAGCCCTTCGGATGGGGTTTGAAAACAAAAATAAAGAAGAGATAACTCCTGAAACAGTGCTCGTAGTCTTAGTAACATCACGTCAGAGAAACAAATCCATGTGTTCATCTCATGCTTGCTAGAATTGTGCATATACACCTAAACAAATGTCTTCCAAATGTCCACTTCGATATCCAACCAATGAGTTTTGGGCTTCTTCTATTCAGATTCCAAGACTTCAATTGGCAATGGCCTTCCTAAGGAAGACCATTTAAATCAACATCAAACTTGACCATTAATTGTTCCGAGGAACAATTATATACTCAAGACACTCCAGGAAGGGGGCAATAAGAGCTTCACAAGGGAAAACATGCTTCAAACATCCGTATCACCATGGTGATTGGCTTTATCACCATAACCTCTGAGGATTTGCATTTTTTGATTGGGAAATTTGTATATTAGTAAGTTGAAGGCAATAACTGGAGGAAGTACCTCATAACGATTGATATACCAGAGGAAGTCTTAAAAATCGGTCAGTGAAGTCTTTAAAAAAAAAACAAGACTAAACAATTGAGCTTAGCATCTCTCAACTAAGGAGAAAACTGGAACTACAGGCATCCCAGGAGGATCAAAATCCAATCTTTATATGACAACTCTTAGTAATATGAGGCTTGCTCGCAGATGGATCATGGGAATGAGCTCCACGAATACACAATCAGAAGTAATCAATTGCTTACATCAAAGTTACTGGCATTTGTGTACACACACACACACACACACACAGATGTATGCCTGTATTTATGTATACATTCACATACACACACATCTGTATATATATGTATAATATATATATGATGAAACTTCATCAAGAATGTGTGTCAGTGTATATATACATTCTGGGTATGTTGAGGCATGTTGACGGATTTCTCTGGGCTTGAGCCAGGTAATGCCTTGAACAGCTTGGATCCGATGGGTGGCATTACGAGAGTACTAATGCGTCCAAAGGGCGGTGTGTGAAATAGTGACTGGTACGAATGGACTCATGACCGGTGACTATACACGCAGAAACAAATGCCATCAAAGCCCATGTCAGAAAAACGACGGAAAAAAAAGGAGGAGGAGGAGGAGGAGGAGGAGGATATTAGGTCTGCTCCTCTAACAGAGCCCCGAAGCACAGAGAGGGCAGAGAAAAGAAATGGGGATAAAGAGTAATGGAAAGAGGAGAGCACTTACATGGAGAGAGGGGCGCCAGGGCGGTACGTGAGGGACAGCGCCATGGCCATGTCCAGAGTCGTTCAGGAAGAAGAAGAAGGAAGAAGAAGAAGGAGAAGAAGGAAGAGGAAAGTGCCCACAACCCACCACCACACACCAATTTTGCAGTGTTTGTATGAGCAACAATGTGAAGTCTTAGAGCTCAGATCTTATGTCCATGATGGGCATTTTGATGGGCACTTTGGTG
>JBBBWG010025691.1:0-10665 GCA_037176905.1 Azolla pinnata
GGTTTTTCCAGGTACGAAAACCACTCCTTATGGCTCGTCATATGATTTGATGCGCCGGAGTCTAAGTACCATACCTCGTCCGACCTCGGGGCGCTCCGCTTCACCGAGTTCGCTCCGTGTCTCGTCATGAAGGCTGAGGCTTCTCCGGCTTCTCCGGATCCTTCCGCGTAGTGTGAGTGCTGCCGATTTCTTCTGTCGGTTCGTCCAGATTCGGATCCGGACGCGTTTCTCCCTGAGTTGGTGCGCTTCTTCCAGCACTCGCTCTCGGTGGCCTTTCTTGCCACAATACCAGCAATCCGGGGCTGACTCGCCTCAACTCCCCTTCCTTCCGGAGGGTCCGAGATTGCTGTCGGCATCTCTTTTGTGCCTTCTTTGTCGGTTGCCTCCATTGCGCACCGATTCGCCTCGTCCTCCACGCCCACAAGGTCTCTCTCCCTCCGTGTACAACATCTTGCTGTCGGTGTGCGTGCTCGTAGATGCACCCGCGTGGTTCACCTCCACAAGGAGCATCGACTGCAAGTCGAAAAAGGACGGCGTAGTCTCCCGTGTACACACAGCGGTTCGGAATGCTCCGAACTTCGACGCCAGGCCCCCAAGACAGATCTAGACCTCTCGCTCTCGTCGATGGTCACATCGATCGACGCCAAGGAGTCGCAGATCTCTTTTATCTTCAGGGTGTAGTCGGCCACCGACAAGTCGCATTGTTGTAGGTTGCTTAGTTCTTATCGAAGTTGAAGCTTTCTGGCCGTGGTGTTCGCGGCGAAAATCTTCTACAGATTTTCCCACGATGCCTTGGGCGTTCCTGCATCCCGAATATAGTTGAGTAGCTGTTCCCCGACACAAGACGCGAAGCAACTCTCCTCGCCGATTTCTCCCACGCAGAGAAGTTTGCATGTGTCGGTTAGGGTTCTGTGTCGTTTGCTCCATCGACGTAACTCCAATAGCCATGCCCAAGCAGGTATTGGTGCATCTTGTACGACCAAGACGCGTAGTCTGTTCTGTCGGGCTTCTCCGTCGGAAGCAAGCCACCCATTCCTCTGTCCATTTCTTCGATGTCGGCTGTATAGGTTCTATTACAAAAACTCTATTACGAAATGCTCAAGATTCTGTATGGTGTTAGTGTTCTTTGAACAATTTTATACAAGTCCTTAAAATGCTAACTCTACTAACTCCCAAAAATGCTCTTAAATAGCCGCCTACACTAACTCCCAAAAAAGCTTTTATAACGAGGAATATCTTCCCGTTGAATATCAGTCCCACGCTCGGGTCTGCGTACCGGTTTACGCACCCGGTTCTTTACGCACCCAATCCGACCTGACCGATCGTTCCAAACTGATCCGGTCCACGGCTTGCTCAGCCGATCCGGCCGATGTTAAGCTTGTCTCTCAACAAGATTGAAGCTTTTCGATCTCCCACCTTCAACATGAATTCCACGATAGACATCATGCCTTTTGTCGATTCCTCTCCTTGAGTTTCTCTTGTCAAAGCCATCATCGCACTTGATATCCTCCAACCGCCTCATTTCACATCAGATTCACCAAAAATATCGCGAAAGTACAATGAGGATATATAAACTTGAGACAAGACCCCACCTGAGGCCTCAGAACATAGGATATCAAATTTGTGTTTATATTTAATGAAGTAACCTAAATGAGAAAGTTTTGATAATTTTCATTAGTAAAGTAAAACAAAATCACAATCTATCCCAAGATTGGGATTATAGAACTATGGGCTTGGTGCAATTAATGGATTAAGGTTTCCAAGAGTTTAGGGTTTGAGAGATTTGATTTAGATTAAAGTTTTCAAAGCGATAGGATTTAGATTTTATGAGCAATTAGAGCTATTCGTTGTAGGATTCATGGTTTTGATTAAAAGTATGAGAGTTCCCCCCCATTAGATTAGAGTTATTTTATAGCTTTTATATAACTCCCATTATCAAGCTTAGGGTTAGGGTTTTGTGAATTTCAGGTTTGAAAAGAAATTAGGGTTATGGTTTATGGGAGATCGTTTGGATCAAAAAATGAAGGTTAGGGTTTATGAGAGATGACTTAGATCAAAAAATTAGGGTTAAGGTTTATGAGACATGATTTGGATCAAGAAACTAGATTGAAACTTCTCGATGTCCCACCTTCAGCATGAAGTCCACGATAGAAAGCTTTGTTAATTAGATTGAAGCTTCTCGATCTCCCACCTTGAACATGAATTTCACTATAGACATCATGCCTTTTATCGATTCCTTTCCTTGATTCTCTTGTCGAAGTCATTATCGCACTTGATATCCTCTAGCTGTAAGGAATCAGTGAACATTGCTTTCCTTGGACTTACAGCTAGAGGATCTTGTACTATATAATGGGGAGGCCTAACCATTAAAATAACCAATCATGACATAAAATACTAAAAGATACTTTTTTATGATATAATGATTATTGTATTTAGAGAAAACTCTAGAACTTTCTAGAACTTTCTAAAACCTTCTAGAACATCCTAAAATATTCTAGAAATAAAACATTCTAGAACCTTCTAGAGCATCCTAGAATATTCTTGGCATAAAACATTCTAGAACCTTCTAAAATGCTTTAGGTTAATCTAAAGAAACCTATAAATAAAGACATATAGATTATATCAAATCAATTCGAATTAACACTAGTCTTAAGCATCAAGCCTTCTTTCTATCTAACTCTTCTTTGAACTCATTCTATCTTAATAAACCTATTATTCTTTTATTAATCCACTCTCTTCTCTTCTTCTCTTCTCTTATATCTTCGTTCAATCATTCAATCTCTTGCTTGGTTCTAACAGTTTAATTTGAACTTCGTCTTTTTATTCTCTTCAATAAACACTAATAATCACCCATGGCTACTGGCAACCTATAACAATACCTCGCCCTTGTTGCAAAAATGGAGAATCTCAAAGGAAAGTTTGAAGCATTGGAACTGGGGAATAAACGACTCCTTGAATATTTATAGAGGTTTTTGTAGCGGAACAATAAATTCACCAAGAATTTATACTAGAGTTTAAAAATTGGAATTTGTAGCTCTAGAACAAGTAAAAGTCGAAGGCGAAGGAGTTCAAAAGGAGCCCAAAATAAGCCTTTTAACTAAATTTGATAGTTCAAGAGCACAATTTCAAAGATTTATCAATTAAGTGCGTTCGGCAATTTAGATACATCTCACACGATATCTAACAAATCATTTCGAGTCGGCTTAGGACGCACTTGTTATGGTTTTCTCCATTGTTAGAAGCAAATTCCCTAGTACTTAACAACTTTGAAGAATTTATCAAAGAGTTTAAGACTTGTTTAAGAAACACGGATATTGTAAGAACGAAAATCAATAATACCTGCACATTACGACAAGGGGATCAATTGATGTCAACATATGCAACTAATTAATTTCATCTCATTACAAGTGATATTCATTGGGACAAACAAGCCCTTATGGAGCAGTTTTGTTCAAGCCTTCGTAAAGATGTAAAAGATTTATTTCTTACTTTTCAAAGCAAAAGAAGTTTTTTTTTCTTATTTGTAGTATTAGTTGCACCTTTTAGTGACACTCAAGGGAAGTCACAGATTTACATTCCAAAAAAATATCAAGAAAATGATTATGTATTCGATAAAGCCAAAGCTGGTGTACTTCCAAAACATCGACTAAAGATTGTCCTATTAATATCCAAGCAAGAAAAGAGCGACCATGAGGGCCGATCTACAATATGTTACTAATGAAACTCGAAGATCTTCGAGCATACATTAAAGATAATCTTGCGAGGGGGTTTATTTAACATTCAAAGTCTCTAGCTGGTGCTATTTTCTTCATTAAAAAAAGGACAGCTCCCTTTGTTTGGTCGTGGATTATCGAGAATTAAATAAACTCACAATAAAAAATAAATATGTTTTACCTTTAATTCTTAGTCTTTTAGAGTATATTGGTAGTGCAAAGCATTTTACCAAATTTGATTTACAAGATGCATGCAATCTTCTTCATAATCCACCGAGGGATGAGTGAAAAACTACATTTTGAACTCGGTATAAACATTTCAAGTATACTGTCAGGCTTTTTAGGCTTACTAATGCTCCCACCGTCTTTCAACATATGGAAAATGACATTTTCCGAGATGTTTTAGATAACTTCCTCATTATCTATTTAGATGATCTATTAATTTACTCTAAAACATAAGCGGAACATGATATACATATGCGAAAAGTGCTCAAATGCTTAAAAGAGTATAGTTTTTATGCCTAATTGGCGAAGTGCACTTTTTATTACAAACAAGTTGAGTTCTTGGGTTATACCATTTTAACTAAAGGTATATAACACTCTTGTATAAATAGTAGGTAATATTTCGTAAAAAAAGAAGTATTTACAATATTCCCTCAAATTTTGCTAAAAATCCTCAATTTTTTTCTTATGTTTCAAAAAAGTTTGATACTACTATCAAGCAATTTGAAAAAGAGCCCAAAAATATAAGAATTTGTAGCACAATAAGTTTATTTTCAAAATACAGATATCATCAAAAAATTGATATTTTACGAAACAAATTTAAAATTTTCAATATATTGAAATGGGTTTAGGGTAACAAATCGGTTGCATTGACATTCTATAGTAAATAAAGAGCAATTACAATTAATAGATTTAATGAATTTGACTATATAAGAATATGTATTAAGATTTTATATTAGAGTTAGATTGAAAAATACATAAAAAAGCATAATAATTACAAAAAGTTGATGCGGGGCATCAACCCTTCATGTTGAAGGAGCTAATTCGCAACAAGGGTCAATATGACACATTAACCTTTAATGCATGTGAGGGGTGGCCGGGTTAATGAAGGGGTGATTAGCAATAGAGGTCCTTGTACCATCAACTTCTCTTGCTAATCACCCTCACATGCAACAAGATCAATGCGTCACATCAACCTTTGTTGCTAATCACATGGTTTTATTAAAGAAGTTCATGCACCCTACCAATTTCTTGTATAAAACATGAAATATTTAAAAGGGGCTAATTTTAAATATATATGATTTTATGTAAGAAGTCACTACAGTGCAAGAAGACATGTATTTTTACAAAAAAACAACATTATGAGGAACAAAATAAATTGGAGATAGTCAAGATTGAACCTAGGACCTTATACATCATAAATGAATAACCTAACTACCACACTATACAATATATAAATAAATATATTTTTATATACTCTTATATTAATAAATAAGGTATTTTATACAAAAAGTCAATGCGACGCATCGACCCCTGCTGCTTAAGGGGGTGGTTTACAGTAGAAGTCGATGCGGCACATCGACCATTGTTGCTTGAGGGGGTGGTTTGCAGCAAGAGGTCGATGCATCGCATTGACCCCTGTTGATTGTGGGGGTGACTAGCAACAATGGTCGATGGGGCGCATCGACTCTTGGTACAAATCGTGCCCTTAAGCACTGGTGCATCGACTTTTTGTTTAAAAGACTTTATTTATTAATATAAGTAAATATATTTATTTTACCATGTATTGTATAGTGTGCTGGCTAATTAAAGGTCTTGGGTTCGATTACCACCATCTCCAATTTGTTTTGTTCCGCATAATGTTTATTTTTTCATTTTTGTAAAAATACATGCCTTCTTGCATCGCATCGACTTCTTACACAAAGTCATATATGTATTAAAAATCATCCCCTTCTAAAAATTCCATGTTTTATGCAATGAAACGGTAAGGTACATGAACGTTTTTATTAAAACCATATGTTTTTTACAAAAATAATAAAATGATGAGGATTGAATCAATGCCCGTTTTAAAATTAAACAATCTTACCAATACACTATAATTATAATAATATTATAAAATATTATTCAAATATTTAATTGTTTTATATGATAGTAAGCACTTTCTAAACAATTATAAGGCAATTTTAAGCTTTGGATTGTTATTTCTCTACACATTGGAAACGTCAATAAATGTTAAGATAATTAGGTTTTTTAGAAACCTTCAAATTGCTCAAGTTTTGAAATGGTGCTCTACTTATTTTTCTCACAAATTATATAATTACATGGAAATTAAACATTTAAAAAAAATGAAATTATAAATTTTTATGATTTTTAAAAAATGTTAAGTATTTAGGTGTTTTTTGAATATAAATTGAGAATCTTAAAAGAAAACACGAAATATTACCTGTTCTTTTCTACAAACCTGTTTATCTATAGTGGAATGACAAACTCCAAGTTCTAACCGTGATATCAAGTATTTCTATAGATTTGTCAACTTTTATCGCAAGTTCATCAAGAATTATTCGAAGATTATATTTCTTCTCACTTAACTCACCAAGAAAAATCAAACCTTTGTATAGGCTCCTAAAACATACAACTGTTAGAACAAAGCAAGAGATTTAATGATTAAAAGACGATGTAAAAGAATAGAAGAAGAGAGAAGAGTGAGTTAATTAAAGAATAATGAGTTTATTAAAATAAAATGAGTGCAAAGAGAAATTAAATACAATAAACATATCCTCTAGCTACCTCATTTCATATCTGGTTCACAAAAGATATCTCGAAAATACAGTGAGGATATGTAAACTTGAGACAAAATCACACCTGAGGCCTCAGACATAGGATATTAGATTCGTATGATTATGTTTAATGAAGTAACCTAAATGAGAAAGTTTTGATAATTTTAATTAGTAAATGAGAAGTATTGGCTTGGTGTGATTATAATATTAGGGTTTCCAAGGTTTAGGGTTTGAGAGATTTGATTCGGATTAAAGTTTTCAAAGAGATAGGATTCATATTTTATAAGCAATTAGAGTTTTTCGTTGTAGGATTCATGGTTTTGATTAAAAGTATGAGATTTCCCCCCCATTAGATTAGAGTTCTGGAGCTTTTATATAACTCCCATTCTCAAGCTTAGGGTTAGGGTTTTGTGGATTTCGAGTTTCAAAAGAAATTAGGGTTATGGTTTATGAGAGATGGTTTGGATAAAAAAATGAAGGTTAGGGTTTATGAGAGATGGCTTAGAACAAAAAATTAGGGTTAAAGTTTATGAGACATGGTTTAGATCAAGAAATTAGATTGAAGCTTCTTAATCTCTCACCTTTAACATGAATTTCACGATAGACATCTCGATACCTTTGTTAATTAGATTGAGGCTTCTCGATCTCACACTTTCAATATTAATTGCACGATAGACATCATGCCTGTTGGTTATTTTCCTTGAGTTTCTCGTGGAAGCTATCATTACACTTAATATTCTCTAGCCGCCTCATTTCACATTGGGTTCACCAAAAATATCGTGAAAATACGATGAAGATATGTAAACTTGAGACAAGACCCCACTTGAAGTCTCAAAACATAGGATAATTTTCGTTTAATGAAGTAGCCTAAATGAGAAAGTTTTGATAATTGTCATTAGCAAAGTAAAACAAAATTACAATCTATCCCAAGATTGGGATTATAAAAGTATGGGTTTGGTGCGATTATCGAATTAGGGTTTCCAAGAGTTTAAGTTTTGAGAGATTTGATTCAGATTAAAGTTTTCAAAGAAATAAGATTCATTCATATTTTATGAGCAATTAGAGTTTTTCGCTGTAAGATTCATGGTTTTAATTAAAAGTATGAGAGTTCCTCGCCATTAAATTAGAGTTCTAGAGAACTTTTATATAACTCCCCTTCTCAAGCTTAGGGTTAGGGTTTTGTGGATTTCGGGTAAAAAAGAAATTAGGGTTATGGTTTATGAGAAATGGTTTGGATAAAAAAATTAAGGTTAGGGTTTATTTGAGATGGTTTAGATCACAAAATTAGGGTTAAGGTTTATGAGACATGGTTTGGATCAAGAAATTAAGGTTAAGGTTTATAAGCTGGTTCTCGGATACACACGTAGATGGCAACATAGATAAAGGCATGGGTGTATCCCTGGGTATAAGAACAATACCTGAACTTGTATTTGGGTTTATATTTGGGACTATATCTGGGTTTATACCTGGGTTGCTATCCAAGTTAGCTCCAAGTTTATACTCGAGACTATATCCAGGAGCATATCTAGGAGAATATCTAGGTTTCTACTCAAGCTACTATTTAGGCGAGATCCGAGTTCCTACCCGAGACTTTATCCGAGTTCTTACCTAGGACTCTATCTAGGCGCATACCAAGACAATATTTGCATTTATACTCGGGCTGCTATCCAATCTGGATCTCGATTTATTCTTGGGACTATATCCGGTAGCATACCTACAATAGTATCCGATTTCATACCCGGCCAACTATCCAAGCTAGATCCAAGTTCTTATTGAGACTCTATTCGAGAGCATACTCGAGACAGTATTTGGGTTTATACCTAGGTTGCTATCTAGGTTAAATCTGGGTTTTTGCCCAAGACTGTATATAGGTTCATACTCGAGATTATATTCGGCTTCATACCTAAGCTGCTATCTAGGCACTATGCGAGTTCATACCTAAGCTACTATCCATGCTATATCCGGATTCATTGTCGGGATTGTGTCCAGATTGATACCCGAGACTATATCCAAGTTTATATCCAAGACTGTATCCAGGTTCATACGTGGGTGGCTATCTAGGCTATATCAAACTTTATACCTAGGACCATGTCTATGTACATGGTCTGGGTAGATTATATCCACAACTTATTATCTGGACTTATACCTATGTAATTACCAAGGTTATGAACTAGGATTATACCCACGTATATTCCTGGGTTGTTATTAGGACTTATATCCAAGTTGCTATCTGGGACTTTATTCGAGTATTTGACCAGCTTATAGTTGGATTGATCTAGGATTATACTTTTTATTGGACTATATACTTGTCAAATTACCAGCTTCTGTATCCAGGCTATATATATAGATATATACCCAAGATTTTACCTAGTTGTACCTACTGTTATGCCTGCGTTTATATTACAAATCTTCTTACATTATTTGTACTCAAGCTTGGTACTTCTTTTCAAGCCACTATCCATGTCTAGAGAGATAACTAAGACTATTCATGGTCTAGTATCTTAACTTATACTCAAGCATGTGTTCAAGTTAACATTAACTCTTATGATCAAGTGATAGACATCTATAATCAAGGTTGTGGGGGTTGCGTTCCAAGGTTATTTTTCATGTGTATATATAAGAAATTATTGGCGTTATACTCATATATATATATATATATATATCAAAGGATACATCCAAGAAGTTTTCAAATTCAAGAAACATTGAAACCTTATTTCTGATTCAAAATGCATCATTCTTTCTTTTACTACTAGATAAAACTATTATTCAAGATTTGCAGAAGATTCTAGCTAGAATTCTCAAACGTTAAAATTACATTATTAATTACAAGTGACATGTAACAACAAATTGTGAGAATATGGTCTAAACAAATATAGGTAAATGTATAAGTCATGGAGGTAGACACGTTACACCAAAACCCATACTCATCCTCAATAAACCTACAAATAGATACAAATGAATAAAAACTAAAACAAACACATTACCTACACACATGCATACAGCCATACAGAACCGCATGCACGCACGCATACACACATACACAACCCAATACACGCATGCATACACCCACACACAGCTAAAGACACGTACACATACAACAAAATGTATGTCTGCATGTTAAAAAGTGCGTGCACAAAGCACACATGCATGCATACACCTAGGACATGCATACCCATACCCATATACACACATATTACACTTAAACAAGCCTAGACATACACATGTTCAAATACATACAAAGAAGTAGATACATACAAACATATACACACATTTACCCATGCTACGCGCAAAACATACACACACTTACACACATATGGAGTTAAACCTATACCTATACACCCATGTCAAGGTAGTGACTAGGAGGAGGAGGTTGAACGAGTAGAGCCGCGCCAGACCAGCAGGAGGAGGAAAAGCCTTGGACGAGTTGACCTGGACTAGCATGAGGAGCAGGAGGAGCAGTCGTGGACTATTAGATGCCGACCAGTAGGAGGAGAAGGAGCAACCTTGGATGAGTACATCTGGAGCAGGAGGAGCAGGATGAGAAGCAGCCTTGGACGAGTAGAGCTGGACCAACTCAAGTAAGAGGAGGAGCAACAGCGAAGCCGGACCAAGTCTAGGAGCAACAGCAATGTCGGAGCAGCAGCAACAAAGCCAGACTAAGAGAAGTAGCAAAGTCAGAACAAGAGGAGTAGAGCCATGCGGAGGAAGAGCATACAAGAGAAGAGATAGGAAGAAAAATACATGTGAAACCCTCGTGGAGGGTTTATATGTATTGTGAAACTGAGTGGGTCAGTCTCACTCCTCTCTTTTTGCACGCCTTCTATTTCTGGCGTGTAACCCTCTTGCCTTTAAATCTGAAGAAAACCCTCTTGAAACTTCTGAAGAAAAGCAAACTCTTAATTTAAGGAGTGGAACTAGAGATGGGTTCATATCAAAATAGCTCCTCTCTACAAGTATACAAACACCAGTAGTGTTAGGAGAGGACATAGAGACAAAGAGAGAGTGAATGCCTAGGAGATAGTACACGTGAGAGATCATAATCAATATCAATATAATTATTCTCTCTCTTCATCTATTTGTGTGTGTGTATCTCTGGAGTTTCTACTCATCTGATGCGTTGATCGATTACGGACGACACGTTTTACAACACGTTATCAGCACGAATTGCTCGG
>JBBBWG010025702.1:0-10659 GCA_037176905.1 Azolla pinnata
TTTCTCTCCTTGCATAATGCATCGTAACCATGGGAATTTATCTCTCCATGCATCACGAAATTTTCTTTTAGGCTTTTTGGTTAGCGTCTTAGTGCGGCGTCAAAATAGCAAAAATCCGAGCACTTATAAACGTTGGGCCGAGCTTAGCGCAACCGAAGGCACCACGTAACTGGATCCACGAGCATCTTAGTGCAACCCAACGAGTACAACGTAATTTGACACGAAAGTGGAGCCTACTCATGCGTATGCATTCATTTCAAGCTCAAACAAATATATTAAAATAGAATTGTTTCTCCTTATATAGATCTGCAAAATATTTGGCTTTCCATGTGGGATAAATCACTTTTCTATTTTTTATATGCTCTAACTTCATACACATATAAGTTTATGTATATTTATTCAATTAATGTACTACAAAATACATTTCGAAGCTCTTCGAAACTTCTATCTTCTTGCACCAAGTCACGAATTATCTTGAAATGTTTATTACATGATTTTCATTTTGTATGTGATTAATCACATGACAGCGAGACTCTTTGATACGATTGGTGGGATTAATGGAGATGAGGATCATACCTCTTTCAATGAGGATGAGATAGACCCATCTGGGCCGCATTAGAACATTGTTGATTATTTCTAATACCATATTGTTTAGAAATATTAACAAGTAAATTTATCCTTCCATCTATGTTTTGAAAATATTTAAACCAATCTTTATGCTAACTAAAACCATGTTTTGGTTTCGCTTACTTGACATCTTGTGATGACCTGTTGAGTGAGATTACACCAGATAGGGGTAAATCACCAATACAAAATCGAGGGGAGCAAGAGATGAAAAGTGGGTACTTCTAGATTTTCTTACCCACTTCTGATGAATAATCGCACTTGTAAACACAAAATATAGAGAAAAAGAACCAAGAAAGAAAATGAGAGTCTACGAGAAGAGCACAAGTTCTATCAAGAGCATAAAAAAGAGTCTCTAAGTGTATGTGTTAGGGGGTTTGATGAGGACAATAGTATGAGCTTCGAAAGCGAGTGACAAAGTGAAAGAAATGTGTGTGAGAGATAGCAAATGTGTCGTTTATTGGCAAAAGCGAAAATAGCAAAAACAAAATTGGCTCTTTTTAGCCATCGCACATCATTGCTAGGCGAGACAAAATGTACTCCATCGCCAAGTAACACTATATCGCTAATGTCGTCGCTAAGCGAAGTTCATTAGCAACGCCAATTTTGATACGTTTTGGTATCACTACTAGCCTAATCTGTAGTAATGATAGAAGCTTTGTTTATTGTACTTTTTCCCACGTTTTTGCTGCTCCTTTGGCCGCATCCATTTTGACAACCTAGTGGAAATTTACCATGTATTTAGTGCACACTTGAGACAACCTTGTAGGTCTTTGTTGTGGTTAAGTTGAGGTAAATGCGTAGCAAACTCGTGATAAATTTGATGCAAGTTCTAATCCTTGAGTGCATTTACCAAGACTATCAGAAAACAAATTTACCACAAATTTCACAATACAGAATGCATCAAACTTAACAATACCTTGTAGTGTTCTCTTTGTCCACGAGCGACAACCCAATCCTTGTCCTTGATGAAACATGAGTCACAATGATTGAACCATAGTGTCCATCTTTGTCCAACCAATTGTTTGTTCAATATTTTTACAACCGTCACATTGCAGTTCGTATACATGCTACAACAATTAGGATTGTTTCGAATTCATGTGAAGGTTTAGGGTTGCAATGAAAATCAAAAAGTAGAAAATACCCCAAACTCCTAAATTTTCGACAATTTTTTTCAACTTTTAAGCAAACAGTTCAAATTTTGAGCAGATGTCCCAAGGAGGCACCAAGGGTTCTCATCTTTACTATGATGAGAAAACATCACCGAAATCTACACCATACTCTTGTCAGCAACCCTTTACCACAATCCCGTCCTTGTACTTTGGATTAGATTTATTGGATATTTATTGGAGTCAAAAGATTTGCATGATAAAGCTTGTCAATTCTCTAGAAGTTCCTCCAAATCCCAAGTATGATTTTCACATATGGAATTCATCTTAGATTCCATTGTCGGTCGCCAAGTCATGTAGCTTGCTATTACCATAGCTTCTTTGCTTGTTGTTAGCTCAACAACGTCTAAGAAGAACATGCCACGAGAGTAGTTCTCAAGTTGTAATAATCTTTCCAATTGACATGACAAGAGTAGACGAGCTGAATAAATTTAGTTAACTTCCCCAGGTATGCTCTCGTTTGGTATATTAATTGTAGTTGGTTCAGTCATAGTGGCCAGTTCCATAATCGTCAAAACCTTCTAGGTTGTCCCACAAGCTTTGTTCTTTATTGGTCACAACCAATACTAGGAGTTGGAGAGTCGAGTGACCATGAAGATAACCTTGTATGTCGTGTTTAACCAATATTTATGGGTTAAAGTTTTTTATTCTCTTGTTTTAATGTAATAAATTGCGTTGTTAGAAGGTCAAGCCTCCGAAAGAATACAATCGTACTCTTGCTTGCTAGTTGTCTCCATTGTGATAATAAGACTTGGACATAATATTTAAACAAAAAAAAGTGGATATTTCGGTTCAAACTTTCATGCATAAAGCTCGTCGATAACAATAGACTCAAAAGACACGATATAATAAGAAAAAAACGAGATAAGAACAAGAAGACAAGATATTTCTTATCAAGAGAATTAAAATATAAAGCGTTGAAGTCTAGTGTTGAACTAGAATGATTCAATATAGAGGCCAACTTGTCTTTTATACAATTCTAGTGCTCATGCATGCCCACTATATGGCTATCATGTATAATTGCCACTTGGTAGCTCTGATGACTTGCGTTGTCAGTAAACATCACAATTCATTTCATAACACCTATACTTCAAAATACTATCAATTATTAAAATATAATATTTATTTGTTAAAGTAAGATTGTTTGATGGATAAGATCCAAGCATTTATACTTATAGGCTTGAATATACATGTAAGTCATTTTGTATCAATACTCGTGATAACGAACTACAAGAAGTCGAGAGAAAGAGAGAGAGAGAGAGAAAGAATGCTAGGCACAAAAAATTGCACTATATATATGTTATCAATAGAACAAACGGCTATACAAGCTTACTTATATACTAACTCAAACCAAGGCAATTGTGCTTTGAATTTACTATGAATATACCATGTTCAAGAGATTAACAGTGTGAATATGTTTATTATTGATCATATTGAGTGAAAAGTGTGTAGGTGAAGTAGCCATCATATCTCATGTTCTTGATGCTTGTTGCTCTTGTCAATGCACACGCTAATCTACACTATTCCAAATCCTAATCACTCTTATAACTTTAAGAATCGCAACACGACATGCTTTTTCCATCGGAGAACAAACTAAATCAAACTTCTTCACATGAATTTGAGGTGATAATTTGAAGAGCTACAATATATTATAGAAACCAATAAAAGAGTCCTCTATGATGTTGGGTAGCTATGTTAAATGAGGACTATGCACAACAAATCCAAAAACTAAGCTTGAGATATATCTACCTATACATAACTTCAACCAAGTTGCCTCCACCAAAAGTGAGATCATGGTCTAATGAGAGCACAGAGAAAGAGCTGAGAGTGTGTCAGTCAATGAGTCAATGAAGGAAGAAGACTAACAAGTAGTATTAACTTGCTAGTTTGTTTTAGGAGCCAGCATCTTTTGCATACATTTGACCTACAAATCATGGCTTCCACCCAACTTCAAAGCTCTTTCTTTGGAATAAAACTTGCAAACTCTAGAACACTCATCTAGATGTAACCAAGGAAATCACCTGTGACCCAAGCAAGAACCCTAGTCCAGCTTATTATGCTTTCATTAATCTAATTTAGAACAGAGAACATAAAAAAAAAACAAGCAGATAGCTTGAAAACCAAGAAATCTAAATCATCCAACATTATGATCAAAACTGTTACAACAATGATGGCTTTCGTGTCAGGTAGCCGGACTTTGTAAGGCTTTAAAAATGTTTCCCAAGAACATGCACACTCACCCAATTGTGTAAGGGCACAATGTAGTAAATAAGTCCTAAAATGTGGTAGTTAAGACTGCACTTTTTTTACCAGCTTGGTTGGAAGCCCCTTCCATTTTATGATTATCCCTCACTATAGCATACAAAAATAGTCCCTCCTCTCCATATATATATAAATATGTTTCTATACAGATAAAACCACTACGAAGAGGTTTGCACCTCATTGGGGCTAGAAGGCACATCAATTTCCGGAAGACTTGATGAAGATAGATCTGCTTGAGGAAGAATGGACCAAGAAACATCTGATTGTGGAAGCGCAGCATCATGTGCCCCACTCGGATACAATGTCTTATAAACTGGGCTAATTCGATACACTAAATACAAGCTAACAGCAATCCCCAAGACACAGATGCATCCCAGTACGATGAACGTTAGCTCAAAACACTGCATCCCATAGCATACATTACCTGACCCAGCTTCTCGGTCATAGAGGAAACCCGCAAGAAGGGCCGAAAAAAACAGTGATGTCAATGGGATGCTCATGTTTATGAAGTTGTAGATAATACCAAAATGCTTCAATCCAAAGAGTTCAGATGCAGTCGGGATCATAACTGAGACCTGTACACCGAAGCAAAATCCCATGATTGCAGCTGCCGGTGTGAGAAAACCTCCTCTTTCAAAGGCAAAGAGAACATTTGCTACAATATTGAGGGCTTGTCCTATAGCCATCCAGACAGGCCTCGGAATGGCATTTCTTCTGTGTAAAAAATCATGCAAAAAGGGGTTAAGAAAGCCTAGTCCAAAAATAAACGGCACATTTAGTACTACAGTGTTGCCATTCAAAAACGGATAGTGTGGATAGTTGTGAACTTTCATGGTTTACAACCTGAAGCTCGTGAATCCAAGTGAAACAATATGGGTTTAAACTTTATTTTGGTCATATGGTTATTAGAGCAATTGTTATGCATGCAGTGGTGTCTGCGACTCTCTTTTAAGTTCATTGTGATGCTTCAATCTCTAATCTTATGTGCATTGCATACAGCACCATGCAACAGGTTACACTCTCAAACTCTCATATACTACTAGCCTATCGAAAAACGTTTCTCCAAGAAAACAATCACTTTATAAACTCGTATTTAAGGCTTTCAGCAATGGGTCTGATGTTATTTTTGAGGGCACTGAACAAACAGGAAACAAACAAGCAAAGAATGGCTCTACAGATCCATATTTGAAGCACTAAATCCTTTCAATAACATTACCTTTATCAATAAAAAAGAAAACGGGGAGCAAACCTGACATAGTACTCCGACACAAAGCCACCAGCAAGACGACCAAGAAAGTTGAATATGCTAAGAAGAGATACATATGTAGTCACGTCAGTGATGCCATGAGCTTCACCAATCTGTGCAAGGTTGTCATGTGTAACAATACCAGGGCCAACACCACAAAAGAAAGCAAGGAAAAGAAGCCAAAAGTCTGCCTTCACCACAGCTTGTTTTAGCTTAAAATCTTCTCCTCTACGAGGACCTTTTTTTGTAGTCACAGCTCCCTCTGCAAGCGCAAGGAAAAAGGCCTCTTCATCACCCTCATCAATATCTGGAAGCCGAGGTCTTCTTTCGCTTGCCCTCCTTCTTCTCCTCCTCCTTGATACTCTTGCTGAAGCTAGCAAAAGCTGCCTAGCTGAATCACTGTGTGCTTGAGCTTCCCTTTGCTTTGAGAAATTATATTCAATATAATACCGAAGTGGAACGAATGCCGGTATCACGAGGAACAAAAGCATAACCCCAGCAATGACACAAGGTACCAGTTTTGTTGGAAACGACACCCATTCTTCAACAAAAGTTGCTCCCAGCAAGTAAACCGCTAAGAGAATACACAGTAGATACACAAAGAAGAAGTTAGATTGCTCCTCTTCTTCATCTCGCATCTCCTCAGACTTGATTGGCCGCACAAAATTCATGGAAATCAAGGATACTGCTGCAGGTCCAATGGCAAGAAACACAAGGAGTTTAAGTGGGTCCTCTGAGAGATATGATGTAAAAATCAGGGTATAAATTGCTGAGCTTAGACCCACGAATCCTTTAAGGAAGCCAGCTATCAATCCTCTACTATGGGAGAAGTTCCTCATGCATGTAACTAGAGCAGCAGTATTGAACCAGGTTGCGCTGTTGGAACCAACACAGATCGCTATAAGCATCTGCCGAGATCAGGAAGAAGAACACAAGTAGTGATAGCTATTCAGAGTTCTCGGATTCCAAAGTATATAAACCATTTTCACCTTAATATGAAGAGAGAAAGGGACCATATGATATACCGAATTCTTACCATGACATAAGGCCAAAAATTGATTTGTTTGCTTGCCACAAGCCAGATTGAGCCATATCCAATGAATGCACAAAGCGCTCCAATGGAAAGTAAAGCCCATGGTGGCAACTTATTGCAAAGGATTCCTGCAGGAATACCTGCATGTTCACCAAAGTCTTTTGCAACTGCAAGCAAGTTCAGCTGGAATTGATTGATGTTTAAAACCCTCTTTAATGTGGGTGAGTAGAAACTGTATGGATTAGCAGAGAATGCTTGGATCCAGATTGAAGCCACTAGAACCATCCATCTTGACGGTGGAGGCTTGCTTTCCGTTGATGTATGACTATGTCCAGGCGGCATGCAGGCAGTTGGTGCTGTTTCCCAATAAAAGATTGATAAGTATACATGTTCTGATGTACTGCAACATTATAGATTAAATTGAGGATCAATCAACAAACACAGAAAAATTTACCAACCCATTGGAAAAAGTGAAAGCCAATACATGTCCTTGACAAATATAAATTACAAATGGAAGATGTAAGGAAAATTGCACCATGCGAACATGCTTTTAAACCTGAAGGCCAGAGATAGAAGCACGTTGACAATATTGACGTACTATGAGATAAGACATTGTGTAAGCCTAGTGTGTAAATGGGTTGCAACCCACATACGTTTTGGAATTCTCCAGCACCATTGGATCATTTCATCCTATTCCCTAGAGTGACTAAGAGTATTCTCTTGCCCAATCATCATACAACCTAATGTATCTCTAGTAAAAAATTGGGAATTCTACATCAACAGAAGTTTATTTGAATGAGGCGAGTTGTGTTCTTGCAACCACAGAGCTCCAAACTGCACCAATACCAATGCAAACTGAACTCTTGACATAACCAATCCATGGGTGAGTGAGCCATTGCTGCACCAGCATAGGGACCGTGATACTTGGCCATTGCACACTGGTAACTGGCATGCAATGTCACCTTCTCTGGATTCAATAGCTCTAAAGAAGCAAGAAGAAAAGAAAATAGAAATTTACAAGATGGCTATTGGATTATTCCTTAAGATGAACCAAACCAACCAACAACTCGGGATAAATACTTGCCTGTTGTCAAGGTCGTTGCTAAGGATTGATGTATCAAGGGAAAGGAACTTGTGTGATGTTCATGCAATCTGTAATCCTGGTGTTTCTCTTCTTTTGATTCAAAAAGTATGCTCACGTGTATATATAAATATTGAAAGGTAAATCTTGAGTTGATTGAATCTATTTCCTACCGGGCATTTGCATCGTGTTGCAGGGGATATCTCTTTAAGCCACACATGGAACGTTTTCCGGTGTTTTGAGTCTTTCGCCGTTAAATGGGTTGTTCCGCTTTCTCACCATAAAAGGCTTGAACCTGATATCTTCAATATAGTACCATGCTAGCAATGCAAATGCACTATATATATATTAACAGATAGATATGGTCATCTCCGGCAATTCTTGAATTTGTGACACTTAACAGGTAATAAAAACTTTTCAACAACCAAAATTCTTAAGGGTTTGGCTTTACTCCCAAAGAAATGGTATCTTCACTGCAAAACCATGCTAGCAATGCAAATGCACTATATATATATTAACAGATAAATATGGCCATCTCCAGCAATTCTTGTATGGTGACACTTAACAGGTAATAAAAACTTTTCAATAGCCAAAATTCTTAAGGGTTTGGATTTACTCCCAAAGAAATGTACTTAAAATAACTGCCTTCTCAAGTGTATGAATTTATGGCTCACAAATCGTTGGGATTGTACTTCATGTTAAAAACCATAAGATAAGATGAGATTACGGATTTGGGAAAGCTAAAACACTCGGACAATACGAAACAAACCAAGAGAAAATTTACAAAAAAACCATTAACGAAGCAGAAGATTAAACAATAACAATGCTGGTTATATAATTGGGAAGTACAGACCTCAATCTTAGCTCCCATATACCTACAAGATCCAACCACACTAGAGAATGCTCTTCCAGAGAAAAATATATACAGATTTGTGCGGTTAAGATCCTACGAGAATTCCACAAAGAAAAACACGCAACTTCAAGTCAACACAAGAGAGAAAAGAAACCAAAAAGGAAGGACAAACCTCAATCCAGGAGGCAAAACAGGAAAAGGGCTGAAGCAGTAAGCCGAAGGAAGAGCAGAGAAGAGGCATACCTTCAGAGGCAACGAGTGGGTTTGCTTGGGGGAGCAAAGCAGAGCGCGAGAGAAGAGAGAGAGAACGCCCAAAATATGTATGGTTTTTGTGAATGAAAAAGGCCGGGCTTTTGCGAGGACCAGACATATATTTTTGTATATGTGTATGTATGTATGTATGTATGTATTTATGTATATGTATATATGTGTATGTATATACATCTATGTGTGTATATACATACAAGTGTATGTATGTACATCTATGTGTGTGTATGTATGTATGTATCTATATGCATGCTGGTAAGTTGGTCTGGAAGCATCAGTATGCCTGTTGTCCTCTCCAAGTCATTATGTGTTGATCAATTGCTGCTATTTTTTTTGCGTTAGACAAACATTCTGCCCATGCTTGTTGGTGCATCATTCGCATTGATTGAACCATGAAAGATCCATCTCTTTGTCTCTTAAATCGTTTGTGTTTGTCTCAATCAACTCATCTATATGTGTGTGTTTGTGCCTAAGACAATCCTCGTTTGATGCAAATTATATCACAAGGAGCCCAAGTTGAATGGGTGGTGAAGAAGGCGAATCAAGATTCATAATGTGTGTACATATATGTGTATGTATGTATATATGGATGTATGCATATGTATATGTATGTATGTATATGTATGCTAGTAAGTTGGTCTTATATAACCGCCTTGAAAATTCCCAATGTCGTGGGAGGCCGGTTGTCATAGGTACACGAATGGAACATCTTGAATGTCCATCTAAAACGGTCTAACTAACCAAGTACATGAAAGAAAGAGGTGGGATCATAAATGTAAGAAAATCTAGTCTAGCTAAATTCTTTCAATCAATCAACGACTGCATCATAAAGTTGAGTTGTTACTTAACTCCATGGAAATGTAAGAAAGAGAAAAAGGGAAAAAATCGAGCAAACTTATTAAAGTGTTATTAGCAGAATCCTATCTTAATGGTCTCACCTATGTTCTCCATTGGGAAGCATTATTTCTTTAGTTTTTCTTGATTTTGGAATACGATGAATATAAATCATTGGTTTGTGCACTTTAATTTTTTGATGATTTTCTCATATTTTTCAGTTCCCTAGAGATGGTTCAATAATTCTACAACCAAATTAGTTTAATTTGTGGAAACATTTGACGGATTTTACAACACTCTCCCTTGGGCAAATACCACACTATTAGAGGGGGGATATGAGAGGGAGGTGGTGGGAATAGGTTCCCCAATTGGGAACAAAGGATGGGAGAAATATATAGTATACACTAATTATATTGCATTGTTGTTATAATAGTTGTGAGCCAACCCAAGATTTAAACATGAGACCTTGTTTGATGTAATCAATTGGTCTAACTTACTGATCAAACATATAATGAGTCGATTTAAACTTGAGACCTTGTTTGATATAATCAACTAGTCTAACTTATTGATCAAACATATAATGGGTCTTTGTTATGTTCTAGAATACTTTGAAACTTTCGGAAAGCTTCTGCATAAAGTTGCTTTTGGACGATATTTTGCATGAGTCTTTTTCTAGAACCTCTAACATGCAGGATCTTGTTAACCATGCTCATCTTTGCCACAGTTGCAAACGTTTTCTCGTAGTCTATCCCATGTTTGCACATAGCATTTTGTGACGAGTCAATTCGTCTATTGGTTAATAGTTCTGTCAAAGTTATACTTGATCTTATATATCGATTGACAACCAATTGGTTGATCTTATACATCCATCAACAACCAATCTTCTTACACTGTTTGCATGGTCTCACTAAATCTCATGTGTCGTCAATCAATGCTTTTGATGCTTTTGTGAAGATTTATAATTCTGATATAGAGGTCACTTTCATCATGAACACATAGTGATACGTCATTGTTGTCTGTAATATTACATAGTTATGAAGTTATCCGTAATTGTATGACAATGGACAGGATCGTAATAGTACAGAGTGAGGAGTATGAATCAGGTTCTGTAACAACACAAACTATTACGAACTACAGGAATAAGTTTTACATAGGAAATACGTAACAACGTAGCTATAAATAACATAACCATTCGTGGGAAGAACGAAAAGATATAAATCATGTATATAAAGCCTTGAGGGCTCATTGTATAGGCATCAAGACTTTGTATAATTTGTGAGTAATAGAGTT
>JBBBWG010025713.1:0-10654 GCA_037176905.1 Azolla pinnata
TCGGAGAGCCGTAAGCTGGTGACAGAAAAGTGGAACGTAACAATATACCATTCATCTTCACCCACGTAAAGTCTTAGGCTTTCTACGGAAGGGCTAACACTACTGCTGACTCTAATTGTGGAACCCTTTATGTAAACTCATCGTGTATTTGTTGCTTCTCTACAGAAGCCTTATGCAGATCTTCAAGTATTCATTATTCTCTAAACTTACTTTTGATATTCTCCATTTTTGTAACAAGGGCAAGGTATGCTTGTGGGTTTCTAGCAGCCATGGGTACTTACTAGTATTTGTGGAAGAGGGTAAAGAAAATAAGTTTGAATCAAATTATGCTACCTCAATGTTAAGGTTTCGGATTTTGTACTTGAGTTCAAATCTAGGTGAAGTATAATGTTTACGGACTCATGACATCTATTATCTCTTATCTTAATATGATCCATCTCATCTATTCCACCTATACCTTTAGATAATCTTAGTTACTTAGGAAGCAGCTAAGGGCTAATACATTCATTCAAGCTAAGAGTTTTGACCATTTGCTTCATGCTCGGGCCTCATCTAGTGTTTCATATCTCATCATTTGAACCTTGAGCATCTACTTCTATTCTAGATCGGGTGTTTCCACCTCAACCTCTAGTCTACCTTAAAAAAGAACCAAAATATGAAGTTCAATCAAGCAATTTTGAACTTGAAATTCATGCGTAGCAAGACCTACAAGCTATCTCACTTCAATATTATATTATATTTTAATACTCAATAACCAAAGCATAGACATATTAACATTATTAAAATAACTTGAAATGTCACAAGTCATTAGAGCCACCCAGTGGCAATCATGCATGCAAGCCACCTGGCAATCATGCATTCAAGCCACGTGGTAGGCATGCATGTGCTCTAGATCTATATAAAATGTGACTTGGTCTCACTATTGAATCATTCTAGTTGATCAATGCTAGTCTTTGGCGCCTTGTACTCCAAGTTTCCTAGTAATACAAATATTTTCTTTGAGTTCCTATTTAGTTTTCTTCTTCTCATATTCGTGTCTTACAAGTCCATCTTTGTCCACGAGCTTTAGCTTTGACATCATCAATTTTCGATATGGGTGGTAGATCTATTCTTTCTCTCTGATGCCGCAAAAATCGATGAGGGTGCGTGAAAGTCGAGGCAAGACCCCGAGGCCTCTGACTAAAAGGTACCAATGTTGACTTGCATATATTTCTTGAGGAGATTATATAGAAGCAAACTCTCTATACATTAGAAGATAAGAGGGATACTTACATTGATTTTATCCAAATATGGGTTTACAAAAGTTTTAACTTATCAAACTTGGGATATGGGGTTAATGATTTTTAGGATTGTGGTTTGATGATTCAAATATATTATAGACTTGGTTGAGATTAGTGTTCAATAGAAATTAGATTTAGGGTAATTAGGGTTTAGGTTTGAGAGAGATGGCCTTGATAAGATTAGCGTTTATGAAGATTTAAAACTTAATGAGATTATTAGATTAGGGTTCAAGAGAAATTACTTTTAGGGTTTGAGAGAGCTCCCTCGACTGGCTACACGTCTCCTGCCCCACAATGCTTCTCGCCTCTCAATATGAGGCTTAAAGTTCCTTCTCCAATATCTGCATGTCAAGCTAGGGTTGCATGAAGAACTCTAGTTTGCATGGAGTTTCATTAAAGAATGAACTTAACTAACTAAATTGAAGTTAAAACGGAGAGTTCATTAAAAGTGAATATGTCCACATTGCAAGGACAGTTGGTACTTCATTAAAAGCAAACAAGTCCACATTCGTACCAAGTCTCATCTGTAACTAAATGCAAACACAACCGTAGAACTTTGTAACTAAATGCAAACACAACCGTACAAAGTTCTGGCCATGTTCTCTATGGACTCATTTCTGCGTTCCAGAAAATTGGCTCTGAAGTACTAAATACTAAAAGATTAAAATGGCTCTTATAAATTCAACCAGACTCATTGATCTTGCGTTTGTGGGATATCTAGCTACCCTTTCTTCCAATCTATTCCACTTTTATCAATATATTGTCTATTATGAAGCTAGAAAACCCAAGAAAAGAAGTATTGTATACAAATCGCCAATTATATGAGATGATTTTAACAAATATTTTATGAATAGATAACCATAAACGAAGATATAGGTTGTGTTAGGCTAATGTCTAAATACAAAGACAGAAGACCTAACAGGAACTTGTCAAGGATTCCTAAACGTCTCTTCTGTAAGGGATGCCATGAAGTGAGAGAAAAGAATGTCGAATGAGTGTGTGCATACACACACACACACATCGAGAATTGCAACTACTCTGTGTGTACACTACTACTCTAGAGAATGCACACCCTGACCTGGGAAGCAACTATCACCAAGCAATACAACCCTTCATTGGTCTTATATCGAAATCAACTAAAAACAACCCCTTTCAGGGGAAGATATTCGTGTTATAGGAATTTCAATATGTTGAAAAAAGAACAAAAAGATAAAAAGTCCAATTCTAAAAATATCTCAATGCCATAAAGCAAATTACCATTGTGTATTGGACAACATCCCCAAGAGTCCTTTAGATTTACCAATATGTATCGGCTCATACATTCTATCTGATGCATGGTATTTTTTATGTGTTTTGGGTGTATATACCCCTTAAGAAAACAATTCAAAAAAGATATTATACACATTCTATTGGGTCCATATTTGAGATACATATTTTTACTTGCAAATTTTCACACCTAGCTCTTTCAAAGTAATTGCTTTCCTAAGGCCTAGAAAGAACATCTTCTTGAGTCTCACCACAACAACATTGTTGAATGCCTCCTTAGCTATATACTCCACGTGAGAGAGAACCTAGAAGTGAGATTGACAAAGTTAGTTTTTGCTTTTAATCAGCTTACCATTTTGTATCGACCAATTATCTGTTTTCAATCTACATGGCATGTCTTGAGAACAATGATTTAAGATTTGGGATCTAGGAATGATATAAAAATAGTTGCTTTAGCTAGTACATTACTAGCTCATGATTTTCTATCGTTTTTTATTAGAATATTGTAGTTTCGTGGGAGTTTTTGGGCACTACGACCTTGGACTTATGATTTAAACAGCTTAAAAGGATAAGCATTTTCACGATCATTATTCTGTGACTTTTAATTTGAGACTCTAGAAATTATCAATGCCATGAATTCTACCTCGCGATCATGTAGCTATGGAGCAGCCAGAGGTGGGTCCAAACCAATTGGGGTGCTAAAAAGGATGGTTCTATATGGAATCTTCTAATTGTTCCAATCATCCTAATTTTAACAATATAGTGTTTTTAAATATCTGCATCTATGCAGTAAGACAACTTGCTCTAACATGAAATTTTCACTCCCTTTTGGCACCCAGTTTTGCACATTCACATCTCAATTCTTACTATTGATCATGATGTGACTTCTCTTGGTCTTTTATACTCGTTCTTTTGGGCTTGAGTTTGATTAATTTCCATGAGCATAGGATTGTCAAATGCATGGATTTTAATCAAGAATGCAATTGTGAATTCATATTCGGGTTAAAAGTATTATTCGGGAATGAAAATGGGCTTTAAAGTATGAAATGAACCATTCACTTTTCTAAATAGAAAATAATTAATCATTAATCATTAATAAATTTAAAATAAATTGAGTAAAAATATATAACAAAAATAATAAACAAGTTAAGTGGGATTTGAACCTCACATTCATACTACAAAAGCATTTACCCTTACCACTAAGTTGTACTTAACTTTAATTTTATTGTAGCTTAATATTAGATAAGTTTATCATTTATATGTCTGGCGAATATACAATCTAGGGTCAAATGATAAGATTGATATCTCAGAGCTATCAAGGGTTGCACCATTCAAGTCACTTGTTCCTCAGAGCTATCAAGGGTTGTTCCATTCAAGCTCAAACAGTTGATTGTCATAACTAATTGTTTTGTGTGATGGCTTCTAACTAGGAGGTGGTATCTAGGAAATTCAATAAAACATTTGTAACATTGCTTTGGATGCTTAATCGAAAATGGTTGCAAAGGCTTGGCCATCCCACTAAACATCAAATACTAATTGTCTAGATTCAAACGCATAAATAGATACTGGACATGTACCTTGATATATGAATTACACTTCCATAAAGGTTTCTCGATTTTAGTTTGTATTCCCAAATATTGTATGTACCTTGATATATGAATTACACTTCCATAAAGGTTTCTCGATTTTAGTTTGTATTCCCAAATATTGTCTCGAATCTACAAGGAAAGATGCAAAGTTCTATAAAAAGTGAGGACGATGTTTCGACCAAGGTAACAAATTAGCCAAATTTTAGCATTCAAATATAAGTTAAGAAATTTAAAAATTTACTTTGTTGTAAATTCTCTAGATTGAACTTTAAAGTTATAAAGTGAGATATCTAATTAAATTGATAATATTGTTGTGTCACAATACCATAGAAACAAAACTGTAAATTCTTCTAAATAAAAACTTGTCCTCAAAGCACTATGCCCCTCACACATTGTTTTAACATAAACTTTGGGATGAATTTAAGAGGAAGGAAACAATTGAGGATCAAAAGAGTTAGAGAAAAAAAAACCCCTTGTAGTGTTACACGTACTATGTCTATAATGTCATTGTTATAACAGGATTCGTTACCTTAGCATCATTCTTCTCAATCTTCATCTTTCACACCTTATAAATTATAATATCTTGGTTCATATTCTTCTTTCATCTTCTTATTTTTTCCACTCATCTCATAAATATACATTTAAAAGTGCAATCAAGCCATTAAAGGAGGCTTTTTGGCGTGGCAAAATGATATGAATATATGGCAATACATCGTTCCATATGTATTAAGTGTTTTGTTAATGAGTCAGATCAAACGTTAGATTATAAACGGCAATACACAGCTCACTTGACACAATCTGTAAAACATCTTGAGGCACAAGTTTTGCCTCATTATTATTGTCACCTCAAAGACTTTACCATTCAAGGTAACTAACAATGTGAAAAACATCAATTGAAATTTGTGAGTCTCTTGATCAGTATACTCTTTTTAACTCCACGATATGCAAAACTTGACCTGAATTGTGTTTCTTCATTCTCTCAACCATGGGGTGAGAGTTTGTTCCCAATCATACAATTCGCCCTCTTTGAACCACAATGCTGCACAATAGAAAGTCAACCGATTTTTACCAAACAAAACAAGAAAAATTTAAGCCTCTAGCATGAAGGAAGATGAATGCAATCATCAATATTGTAAATTAGCATTAATTACTGCAAGGTTGGATGTTGAATTGCATCATCTACTTAGTCGAATGCTCTCCAAGAATTTCCCTATATATATATTTGTGTGTGTGTATGCATACATACATACATACATGCATACATACATAGATACATACATATAGAAATTTTGAGAGCTTGATATGTAAATCACATGTAGCTTACCAATTTCCCGCACTCCATTATCCGGGCTGTCACTTCCATGAACGACATTCCTATAAATTTAGTCAACAAGAGTAATATAAGACTGCTTACTTGTAATGAACGTCGCAATACACATCATGAAAGGTAAACAAAAGAAGAAGCATGGTGCATTTATATTCATTTGCCTTCCAACTTCAATCCCAAGGTCTCCACGAATTGTTCCAGGCTCAGCTAACAGAGGATTTGTGACACCAATCAGCTTTCTTACAGAAGCCACTAAACCTTGTGGACCTTCCAAAGCCTATATACACACAAAAAAATACATTGAGATTTTTATGAGGATGACAATAGAAATACATATCTAGAAAAGATTGAGCAGAAAAGATAGATGCTTTTTCCTTCTTCGGATTACCAGACATACAACTGGTCCTGATGTGATGTATGTAACAAGACCAGGGAAGAACGGCTTAGAACTCAAGTCCTTGTAGTGCTCCTGAAACAAGAAAATCAACAAAAAGAAAGGCTCTCATCATCATCATCTTCTTCTTCTTCTTCTTTTTCAGCCACAAATAGGTGAAAAAAAGGAAGCCAAACAGAAACAATCCTTAAGGACTCTACCTCTGCAAGCTCCTTAGGGCACCTGAAGAGTTTGAGGCCCTTTATCAAGAAGCCTTTCTTCTCAAATCGTGATATGATTTCTCCAATCTACAAAACAAACATAGAGCAACAAACCCTTGGCGTATCACACGATTTCTCCAATCTATACACAATAAACTGACCATTCCCTGGCTTATGACACTCTCAAATCATGATGTGATTTCTCCAATCTATATGATCTATAAAAAAACTTTGGCTTATCACACTCTCTAATCATGATATGATTAGTCCTATCTATGCAATCTATCCAATAACAATAGCAGTTTAAGGAATCATTGTCTAATCACACTGGATTTCTCCAATCTACAAAACTCCAATAAATCAACCAATATTTGGTTTATCTTATACCACGGCCATCTTTTTTGAGTACCTATCTATTTATGCATTTTGTTCAATAAACAGAAAAAGACGGCATACCAGGCCACGTTGCACTCCATCCGGTTTGATCATAACATATGAGGTTTCCACCGCGTCCTACAATAAGAAATGCATGGACCTCAAAACCAAACGCTTCTAAGGAATCATGAAAAACAGTATTAAAACTTCTTACTTTTTAACTGAAAATAGGACAATGCAATAGCTGATCCATCACCTTTACTGAAAGGAGGAAGTAACATGCCTTCCCAAATGATAAATCAATGTCTTTTGGATATAAGCATAGATGCAATATATAGAATTATATTCCACGAGATCAGACAGTCTTTATAGATGCACGGAAGTGATGAAGAACTTAGTGCTCTGATTCATCAAAATACTGTGTCAAAAAGTTTGAGCACCTTCTTCGGGGTTTGAGCAATTTAATATAGAAGAGAACAAAGTGAAACTGAACAGCAAAGTAAAGGTTCTATAGTAAAGCTCCGATAAGATAAGGTGGTATTTCTTATCGAAATGATCCTTGCTATTTCGTGCGCGGACACAAACAAAGACCATTTTAACAGGTGATAAAGATAAATCAAAAAAGTGAGGAAAATTTTTCGATAGCAAATTATTCTATGAAAGTTTCCGATTCTGTGATTGGACATACGTCAAAATAGAAAAAACAAGAAGGTATTTAGATCTTGCTCAAAACGTTGTAGCTCCAGAGCATGGAAATAGAAGCACAACTAGTGGGTCATACCATTACTGTCCCCACCCATTACATCCATTCCTCGGACGTGGAGAAGAGTGGCAGTAGCATACCTGAGAAGAAGAAGCCAGGACAGAGACAGGCAATGCTGTTCTTCTCATTCTTCTCGCTATTGTTGTTGTTGGTGGTGCGCCTCTGCTGCATTGTTGTTGAATGGAGGACGAGGGTAATCGATGAGGGGGACAGAGAACAGAGTTGCGTTTGCTAAGGCTGGTTAAAGAGGAAGGATGAGAACAAGCAGAAGAGGAGGGTGAAGACGATTTTGACGAGGACAGAAGCGGAGAACATAGAGAGAAGCGGCAGGCCATGTCCATGCGGATATGGCGGATTTCGACCAACAGAAGAACTAGGGTTGTGTTGTACTTGTTGTATATGTGGGTATATAGGTGAATAATAAATAATAATAAATTGGGTTTACTTTCTAGAAAAGAAAAACAAATTTACTTTGTTTTTTTAAATATCGACCTTTCTTAAGTGGGTTTAGTAGGGATGTATGTGGGTTTACTCGAGTTTCTTGAGTTTCTTGGGGGGATTTGAGTTCACTTCACATGGTAAGGGGGTTAACTCATATGGGTTTACCTCAATATTTTGAGTGGTTTACTCATGTGGGTTTACTCTCTTATTTTTTGGTTTATCCACATGAGCGGCGAAAAGTTCATATTTGGATTTCAAAATTTGAAAAACAAACGCTCGTGGATTCAGGAAGCCTTAGAGTTGGTAAGTGCAAGATTTAGGGTTTAGGGTGCATTCTTCTCATGTTATCTATAGGGTTTAGAGTTTATGGTAAACCCAAATAAGAACTCAAATGTAATAGCAAGTTTTTTGAGCCATGGAAAGTCCAAGGCTTCTAGCAAGAAGCGTGAATGGAAAAGGTACAATATTTGATCGATTTGAAAAGCTCAAGCCTAGTGTGAGTATCAATGACACAAGTTCAAATGACTAATCAACTTTTTCCTTTTTTGTTTCTGCAAATGTTTGAACAAGGCGCTATATCTTAATACACCACTCAAATCTTGTATCAAATTCAATTCCCGTATAGTAGAGTTTATCCATGGTTCTCGCAAAAACGTCAACCTATTAGAAACTAAAATAAGGGTGAAAAATCAATGACTAATATCTTATTATCTATTTCTTAATGTAAGGAAGATAATACCCCAACCGAAGAACAGTCGGCCACTTGTTTAGGGGATCTACCAAAAGATATGCAAAGATTATGTAAGTCAATTTAATGTGGTTTTCCCTAATATTGCTTGAATTTTTTGTAACTAATTGGATTTAATACAAGTAAAGTCATTCAAGAAGAGCCAAGTAGGATTAAACGGACGTATAAGAGACGAGCTCGGGAACTTTTTTTTGATGCAGAAAGAAAGTTTATCCTAGCGAGAAAAAAATCTGAAAGGAATTGTAAAATGCAAGCAATTTGAAAGTGTCATCAACGTTTTGTGGAGAATAATGGTTTATAAACAAACAAAAATCAAATTGAGTGTGCCTAGGTTGCATGCAAACTTGCAAAATATGATTCAACAAAAGATAAACAAATGAAACAAATACAAAAACATATTTCTTGCGATATGAGAAGTTTATAAGTATCTATGCTACATTCTCTTACTAATTAAGTGTATCATTAGCTTGAGGATATTTTGTATAGAGATATGGTATCAACATCAATTGACAATGCCCCCTAATAACGAAGCGTAAGTGAATAAGTAAATGCAAATGCAACCAACCTCAACAGATAATGGCGTTACTTAAGACAATTCAACATTGATTCAAAGCAATGTATATTTACTTGTATTCAACTTTTGAATATCATTACTTGCATGTTACAGTGGTTTTGGATTGTTTAAAAGAATGATTTATAATGATATTTATTGCGCTTAAATTTGGATTTCTATTTTGTCAAAAGTTGCGTTGTCATAGTAAACATGGTGCATTTATTGAAATTTATCATGCTTTTTATATAGATATTTATATGGAAAAGATGAAGTTAAAAATATACAAATAAATAAATAAGATAGAGATGACATCGATTGCGCTTAAAATTGGATTACTATTTTTCCAAATGTCGCATTGTCATGATAAACATGGTGCATGTATTGAAATTTATCATGTTATTATGTAGATATTTATATAGAAGTAAAAATGTATAAATAAATAAATAAAAACAATGTTGAAAAGATAAGAATCGAAACTTGCATCACCACGCCACTAGATTGCATACATATCGTTAAAGTCATAAGATATGTAAAATCTTACTTAAATGGGATTCTGAAACAACAGAACTTTTGGCAAAACAACAATGTCTGTTTTGCTAAAAGTCACGTTGTTCTAAAATGGTGATTTAAGCTATCATTTTTGTATTTTTTTTGCCCAAAATAATCAATCTGTAAATATAATGATGTTGATTGCGCTTAAAATTGAATTCTAGAACAACACAACTTTTAGCAAAATAGTGACTACATTGTTCCAAAATGGTGATTTAAGATGTCATTTTAATACTTTTCTACCCCATAAATCAATTGGTGATATATAATGATCTCCATACTTCTTAAATTTTGATTATGGAGCAACACAACTTTTGGTATATGGTAAGCATGGTGTAGGTATTAAAATGATCATTTTATTTACGTAGATATTTTATTTATATGGGAAGATGGAGTTAAGAATACATAAATAAATAAATAAAATAAAGTAAATCGGATAAAAATAAATAAAATAAAGAATTATACACAAGATGTATGTATAATGCGGAACCTTACAACTCCACATTAGTAAACTACATACATACCACTAAAATAAGTTACAACACTTTTTATTATTATTAAAACTAGATACTAGAAGGGCCACTAGAAGCATGGCAAGTTAGGCATCACTAATATAATCATCTTCCAAAATAGTTTAGGACTTAAACATGGTTTAAAATGTAGATTCATTGGGTTAAAAAACGTACGGGTAAACCCACAATAAAATGGGTTTACCCATAGAACGTAAACTATGTCATGATAGGTAAACTATGTCATGATAGGTTTACTCTTTTTAGGTAAACTTATGACATTGTGGGTTTACTTATGTAAGAGTAAACCTATATGGACTTACCAATATATTTTTTATTTGTCAAAATATAAAATATATGGATATTAATTGTAAATATGAAAATTATAAAGAAAACTTCTTATATATTTATAAATTAATTGTAAAATATTTATTTAATGCAAAAGTAAGAGAGAGAGAGAGAGAGAGTAATCATTGGCTTCTTAATTTCCCGGCACTTAAAATAAGTGTAAACCCATGGGTTTACCCACAATAAGTGGGTAAGCCTAGTGGGTTTATCGTATCGAGAACAAGTTTTCACTTTTCCGTTGTCGCGTTGTTGCGCGCGTGCGCGTAGAAAGGGCGGGACCACCGGGGTCTTGGACTAGGGAGAGGAGAGTGA
>JBBBWG010025735.1:0-10631 GCA_037176905.1 Azolla pinnata
GAACAGTTTTCACAATTTTGATAGATTTCTGAAAACATTTGACCAATTTTGAAAAATTCCGAATGTGGACAGATATCCAATAAGGATTTTTGAGCAGATTTTAGACAATTTTTAGACAAAATCTGAGAAAAGAGTTTGAATCTAGACAATTTTTTAACGAATTCAAAAATATTTTTATTTATGAAAAAGTTCTTTATAATTCGGACGAAATACAAACAAATTTCAAATTCATCAAACTTGTATTTCACAAATTCTGTAAATTGATGCACCTTATAATCAAATTCTATTATATTTCAGGAAAGTTTGGACAAAGTCATCAAATTTTCGACAGCTTTCAGCATGGTTCTAAACAAATTTCATAAATTTTGAATAATTTTGAATTTCGACAAATTTTTCGATAAATGTTCTAGCGGATTCCTGACAATTTTAAAACAAGATATGAAAAACAGCTTGACTGTAGAAAAACTTTTGATAAATTCAAAAAGATTTTGAATTCTAAATATTTTCATTTTGATTTTCCGACAAATTTTAGACAGACAATTTTGCAGAGATTTAAAATTCATCAAATTTACGCAACTTCTAATCAAATTCTACTAGATTCCATGAAAGTTGTACAAAATCATCAAATTTCTCACAACTTTTAGTACGGTTCGAATAGTTTTGAAAATTTTGATAGATTTCTAAACAAATCTGACCAAGTCTGACATATTTTAAATTCTAGCAGATATTCGGACAGATTTTCAAGGAGATTCTAGACAATGTCTAGAAAAGACCCGAGCAAAATAGCTTGAATATGGACAAATATTGAGAAATTGAAAAAAAGTTTGAATTTTTATTTTTGGACAAATTTCAGGAACAAAAATTCACATAGATTTCTTATTCATCAAATTCACATTTTAGTGAATTCAGAAAATTGAAGCTTCTTCTAATTAAATTCTGCAAGATTTCAAGAAAGTTTGGACAGAATCATCAAATTTCTGACAAATTTCAGCATGGCTCGAATGGTTTTGACAATTTTGACAGATTTGTGAACAAATCTGACAAATCTCAAATTTTGAGAGATATCCGTGTAGGTTCTAGACGATGTTCAGACAAAATCTGACAAAATAGCTTGAATCCGGACAAATTTTTGACAAATGTAGAAAGATTTGGAATTTTGAAAATTTTCAGTCTGATGTCGGACAAATTCTAGACAGAGAATTTCGGAGACATTTTGAATTCATCAAACTCACATTTCAATAACTTCAATAATTTGATGCAACTTCTAATCAAATTCTACTAGATTTCAGGAAAGTTTGGATAGAATCATCGATCTCCAATTTCGTTGGGATGTTAGATGGATGATAAGGTTGGTATGTAGTAATTGTATTATTATAACATTAAATCTATTCTTTCATATGATCTTGTGGCGTAATGGACAAGGCGTTGGTCTTCGGAACCAAAGATTCTAGGTTTGACCCCTAGTAGGATCGAAACCATACTGAATGGCCACCAAGATCGTGAAAGATATTTTATTCCACCAAACAATTTTGTTCAAAAGAAGAAAATGTAAATTTTTAATTAGGTTTAATGGAATGACAAGAACAATTACGAAACAACCAATTACATAACATGTCCTTGATTCAGCCAAATATATCACGACAATAAGAAAACGGTACAACGATTTGAGGGACTACCTTTGACCGAGCTTTGTCTTAAGGTGTTGAAAATTAGAATATCAACAATTATAGGATTTCGACATGCAATTTATCTCAAATGTTCCATCCATGATAAGTTAGATCTAGGATTTATGTGATCATATGGTCTAATGGATAAGGCGTTGGGCTTCGGAAGTGAAGATTAATCTAGGTTCGACCCCTACTAGGATGGTAACTATTTGTAGCGGCCATTGACATCGTTAAAGACACTTTATCACTCAAACAATTTTCATCGTAATAAGAATATGTCAGTTTTAAATGAAGTTTAATGGAATGTGAAGAACAAATACTACACATACAATTACCTCAGGTCTACTCTAAATATGTCACGAGATTAATTAATAGGATGACGATTTTGAGGAGTAGCTTGAGTTAAACATTGTTCTAAGGTCTTGTCCAAAATTAGAAAATGACCCATTATTGCATCTAGACCTACAGTTTCGTTAGAATGTTATATCCATGATAAGTTAGGTATCCAATAGTTATATTTATTTGGAACTATTCATACGATCCTATGGCCTAATGCATAAGGTGTTGGTCTTCGGAACCAAAGATTCTAGGTTTGACCCCTAGTAGGATCGAAACTATTTTGAATAACCACCAACATCGTTAAACAGATTTTATTTCACGAAACAATTTTCTTCGTAATACCCATCTTATAATAGACTTTTGCAGAATACCAGAATCATAACAGATTTATACCAAATTTTAGAATTATAATAGATTTATACAAAATAGCATAATTGTAACAGTGTTATATAGAGGACTAGAACTATAACAGATCCATACAAAATGCTATAATTAGAATAGATTTGTTCAAATTTCAGAAAGATTCCAAAATTTCAGGCAAACTTAGAAATTTGTGAAACATAAATCAGACAAATTTCAGAGTTTAATACAAGTCTTAGACAAATATCAAAATGGTTTTAGAGAAATTTCAAACCACAGTAAGATTTGTAGTCAAACATTTTATAAACAACAAACTTCTTGTGAAATTCAAATAGATTTCACGAAAAGTTGGACAGAGTCATCAAATCTTTGAGAAAATGCGCAAATCTTGGATAGCTTCATCAAATTTCTACGAAATCTCGCGAAAGTATAGGACAGATTCATCAAATTTCTGACAATTTTGTGAAAGTTTGATCAAATTCATCAGTAAGATTCTTTGAAAGTTGGAGTAAATAGAAACAAAACTTCAAAATATGAAACAAAAACAAAACCACAGAATTCGGAAACATTTCTGACAATTTACACATTTTGTGAATAGGTTTTTGTGAAATTTAGGAAGATTCTGAATTCTGAAATAGTTCCAAAATGCTGGACGAGTTTTTATTAAAGTTTGGACTCATATTCTAATCAAACTCGGATAAATTTCAGGAAAGTTTCGAGAAATTCATGATATTTCTTACTGTTTGTAATATAGTTTAAAACATTTTGACAGATTTCTGAACAACTCTAATAAATTTAGACAAAATTCTGAACAATTCTAACAATTTTTGATAGATTTTGAATTCTCAGAGATAGTCGTATAGATTGTTGGGGAGATTTCAGACAATTTTCAGACTATTTCCAAAAAAATATTACAAATAGCTTGAATCCGAACTAGAAAATTTTCAAAATTATTGGGGAGATTTTGAGGACTACCTTGAGTTAAGCATTGTTGTAAGGTCTTGTCCAAAACTAGAAAATGACCCATTATAGCATCTAGACCTACAATTTCGTTGGAATGTTATATGGATGATAACCAGGTTGTATAATTCGAACTATTAAATTCATTCAGAGGATCCTATGGCCTAATGGACAAGGCGTTGTTCTTCGGAACCAAAGATTCTAGGTTCAACCCCTAGTAGGATTGAAACTATTTTGTCTGAGCCTAGTGAAAAATTACCAAAGTTGGAGTTGGTGTGGGTCACCTCAATGGCCATAAGACAAAATTCTAGAATTATAACAGATTTATACAACATAGCATAATTCTTACAGTGTTATACAAAGTTGCAAAAAATAGAAACAAAACTTAAAAATATGAAACAAAAACTTCCAAATTCGGACAAATTTTGTAAACTGGCACACTTGATAATCAAATTTACATGATCTTAGGAATGTTTAGACAGAGTCATCAAATTTTTGACAATTTTCAGTATGATTCTAAACAAATTTCACAAATTTTGACAAATTTTAAATTTGGATAAACGTTTCGATAGATGTTCTAGCGGATTCCTGACAATTTTCAAACAAGATATGAAAAACAGCTTGACTCTAGAAAAACTTTTGACAAATTCAAAAAGATTTTGAATTCTAAAAATTTTCATTCTGATTTTCCGACAAAGTTTAGACAGAGAATTTTGTACAGATTTTAAATTCATCAAATTTACACAACTTCTAATCAAATTCTACTAGATTCCAAGAAAGTTGTATAGAATCATCAAATTCCTCAATATTGCTGAAAATTTGCCGCCAGTTTGCAGCCTATTTACTGCGAGTTTGCAGCATATTTACCGCGAGTTAGCTACAAATTTTCCGCGTGTTTGCTGCAAATTTGCCGCAAGTTTGCAGCTATTTACTACGACGTTGCAGCATATTTACCGCGAGTTAGCTGCAAATTTGCCACGAGTTTGCAGCCTATTTACTGCGACTTTGCAGTTTATTTACCGCGAGTTTGCTGCAACATTGTCGCTTCTTTGCTGCAAATATACCGCTTTTTTGCTGGATATTTGCTGCATGTATAGCTGCAAATTTGCCGCGTGTTTGTTGCAAATTTGTCGCGTGTCTACATCAAATGATCCTGACTACGATATTGATCGTGAATTAGAAACTAATTATATTTTTAAAAACCCAAAATTGGGGATCTCAAATTAGATTTCACCAAATATATTATAATATTGATCAGTAACAATACAAGGTTAAATATATTAAGAGGTGGGAATAAAAATACAATTTAATACTATACAAGCAATACCAAAAAAAAATCTAATGGGAAGGGCCATATTCACTAGGGTTATTATCATCGTAGATTTCTAACCCTAGTGTATCATGATGACTAGAACCGGGGTCGGTGTGGGTCGCCTCGGTGTCGGCTGGCGATGATGCGCCGCTTTGCTCTGGGTTCTACTCGAGTAATTGATCCCCACGAGCATCTAGTAAATATTCGGTTGCGCCCTCCAAGTCAGCATTATCGCCCGGGCGCACCTCCGACTGTATGCCCAACCCTAGAATCATCTGGTCGTCCGTGATCACTCCCCGACTTCTAAAATACATCTAGGACTCTCGTCGTGGATGTAATCAACGATACTCCTCGTCCGGATACGGCCAACGACCAACCAGCTCCATCTACACAAAAACATTGATCGATTTTAATTAGGGTTTAAATTAATTAATATTATATTAATTAAATAAAAATTTATAATTTACTAAAATACTTACAAACTCGGCCCTGAAAGCTGCAGCACCTCCGCTACCCCATTTGACTGCCGACCCTAACCTCATCTGGGTCGCAGGTGTGGCGACATGTCGAGCAGACCGTTCTGATGCCCCTCGTGCCAAAGCTGCTCTCCACTCGGTATTGTGGACGCTTCGGGCTGCCCACCATCTAATCATGGCGGTAATCAAGCTGCCTCCCGGTCTACTACCGCCCGAGCAACTCTCATGTACCCGCTCCGACGGTTCGCGATATGGCCAAGTATCGTCCGACGAAGCCAAACTGAACTCACCGCCAAGTGCTCGGGCATGGGGTATCGCGTGGTAAATGCATATATAATCTGCTCAATCACCCCATCTCTATAAGTCGAGGGATCGTACACATTCCGGACGTGCATGTTGGCTGATATTACAAAATTACGACGAAGTCGTAAATTCGTAATATTACGGAAAATAAGACCGTCGGAAAATCCGATATTCGGAAAAACGGAGAGTTGCGTCTTAGCTCCGAACCGACGTATGTACATAGGAACTTGGTGATCTGAAAGGATACCAAGCTTGTATATAAGACCATGGGGTCTGCATTGTAAAAAGTCCGAGTATTGTGCATAACAGAAGAGCTTTGCGTCATATTGTGCCATCTTGCGTATATCTCTGTCTATCCGTCGGAGTTGGAGTTTACGATTAATTGGAGTTTACGAATAATTGGAAGATAGTAGTAATCGGATTACGGAGCTTACGTAGAGTCGGAGGTTCTCCGAATAATCGGATAGTCGTAGGTTAATCGTTGAAACGGTGGATCGTAATCGAACAACAAAATACCCATTCGTATTTCCCCACGACTAGTCTTAGTCTTTCTTCGGAAGGGCTAACACTCTTTTGGCGACCATGACGACTTGAATCGGAATTCAAGCCAGCGAAGATCGAATGGATGACGTCTAGGGACGTGCCGACATCCGACTCACAAAGGATCACAAGATCTTTGGCGCGAGCATTAGCTTCACGGACCAACGGTGCAACGGATCACACCAACATCGCTCCGGCATCACAACGTTCTAGCATTCGCCGAGCAGGAGTTCCGTTCACCGGAGCAAACGCATTGCGGAGGGCTACAAACATCATCTCCCAAGACCCGTCGTTTTCGGCGGGAGCCCAAGCGGCGGCGCAAAATATTCTGCATGAATCGGAGGAAAACAACGCTAGGAGCGTACCACAAGCTGCGACCAGCAACGCAAGATCTTTTACTGGTCAGTGGACCGTGTATTCGGGACTCGGCAGCAACTCAGAGGAAGAGTCGGCGAATCCGGAGGACAACTTACCCGTTCCGGAGAACGCGCGGACGCGGCGGTCCGCATCCACACCGCCTGCTGATCGGAGTCGGGCACCAGAAGGCCGGCGTCGACACGAAGACCTAGCCCGGAGGCTAGGCCTGTCCCCATGTTCCAAACGGGGGACGACTGAGGGGGCCTCGTCGTTCCCAAACGAAGCGGTTAAAGAAGGATTTCTGCGCTCGGCCCATTTCGAACGTTGTGCGACTGAAGGGGCCTCGTCGTACGTAACCGAGGAGTTTGAGGGCAAACTCACTCTCTCGAAGCACGCCGAACGAAGGGAGGCTGAGGCGGCCTCGCCACACCATACGGAGAAGGTTATGAATGGATTCGTACCCTCGGACGTTCTAGACACGGAATTCGGAATTTCGGACGGATTCGAAATCTCGTCAACAGTTGTAGCTGACGGATCACCGACTGTTGTGAAGGAAACCGGCGTTTCCCAACAACTTAGGAGTGCGGCTGAGGCGGCCTCGTCACACTCCACCGAGGCGGGCACGGAGGAACCCGTATCCTCAGACGCTGAAGAAATCGGAGTTTCGGATGGATCCGAAATTTCGTCTGCAGTCCTAGTTGGTGGACCACTGACTGTTGCAAAGGGAACGGGCGTTCCCCAGAAACCCACGAATCCTCATCGGATAATTGCAGACAACATTATGTTCTATGCCTACCCTAAGTATTCTAATCATCCGGATGCGGCGGCCCATGTCAAGCAATTCCAGTCTATATGGGCCGTCAATCACGGGATGGAAGGACTGTCTCTGACGGAACGAGAGCAGTCCATGATCATGGAGTTTCAATTGTACTTGGAAGGACAGGCTGCGAGATGGTACGCAGAGCAGGACATCAACACGTTCGTCACATTCCAGGAGTTGGTGGACAAGTTCCTGGAAATGTTTCAAGTCAAGATTGACCCAACCGAAGTGCTGAAAGAGTTTTACTCCCTCCAGCAGCAAGCGGGGGAATCGGTAGCGGACTTTTTGTTATGATTTCAAGCCGTGCAGGCCATGCTGGATACTGCACCAGCCGAGGCAATTCAGAAACGACAATTTCTGAAGGCGTTACGGGAACCGCTCCGATCCGCTTTTGCATTAATGGACGCTTCCACTATGCCCCTGACGGAGATCGTCAACAGGGCACTCAACTTAGATCACCAGCAACTAGGACTAGGCTTGTCCCAATTCCGCGCGATTGCACCTTCCCCGAAGGTCAAGGAGAAAGCCTTCCAGCAGGCGGTACAGTGTACGTTGTGCTTAATGTTCGGACATTTGAACGTGGAATTTGTCTAGCGGTGCGCTTTATGTCAAGCAAGGACGCATACCACGGCTACTTGTGAATATAACCTGCTGGCCCGGAGGAACGCACCAGCAGTTCCGACCGTGCAACCGGTACCTCTCCAGAATCGGGGACAACGAGATAACAACCGGTTCAATAACGGCAACTGCGGCGGTTGTCAGTTCCAGCATGGGGGACGGCCACAGTTCCAACCTCGTCAATTTCGACAGGAAGAGGCCGAGCAACGCTAGGGGAACGGACCGCAAAGGCCGCAAGGGAATCGGAGGTGGGACCGACGATGGCCGGGCAAGGACACTATTTGTTACCGTTGTTGTCAGCCCGGTCACTTCGCAATGGATTGCCCCCACCCACCTCCCGGCCAAGCATCTAACCAGGGGGAAGCTTCAACGAGTAAGGGCCTGTCGGTGAGCCTAATAACGCCGGCAGTGCAGTTGGTGACTACGCGCAACCATGCTTGCACGGAACAATGGGCGAAGCAGGATCGTGCCAGCGAACAAGCGCAACACTGGGTCGAGGAGGCGGATGCGCAGCAGAATGCGGAAATTCAGACCCAGGAAATCCAACGTGCGGCAAACGGCAAATAGGTACTTACGGAAGCCACGGGACCATCTAGCAGCGAAATAGAGGCCGACATTTTGGATTTTGGCCGGAATACAAGTAACGATGACGCTGGAACAATTGTTGCGGTTAGTGTCAAGATTTCGAGAAGGAATGCGCCGCACCTTGGAAGGAACGGCAACAACGACGGCAATCGCAGTACAACTGACCGAAGTCAACGACCGGGTGATGGACTACGAATGCCCATGTATGGAGGCCATCGTAGGCGGGCAGAAGATCGCAGGGATCTTAATCGACGATATCATCAGTATGGCCACATGTCGGCAGCTGGGGATCACGCAGTGGGAGCCATGCAAATTTTGGCTGCGTATGGCAAATGGAAGTTCGGTCCGACCGATCGGGATGATCTCGGACCTGGAAATGGTCGTGCAAGGGCACGCGTTTACCATTTCCATGGTAATCATGGACTTGCCACACCAGGGTGCTTACCCCATCCTGTTAGGGCGGCCATGGCTACGTTCTGCCCGGATGAAGCACGATTGGCCGAAGAACGTGCTAACATTCCGGCGAGGTGGACGGAAAATCCGGATACACACGACCAAGGGTCGTATACCGGACAAGGCCACAGCTCCAGTTTATGCGGAAAGCGTCAACATGTTGGAGGGCCTTACGGAGGAGGAAGCCGAGACCTTCCTTCTGGAGAATCCAACCCTGGTGCCCCTTTACGAAATAGACGTCGTCAAGGAGGCAGAGTCGTACCAAATTACGGACGAGGCGGCGATTGTAGAACTAGGCTAGGCCAGGGAAGCTTTGGAACGGGAATTGGCGGTGTCACAATAAGTTCGGCCAACCGAACTCGAGGAGCTGAATTTAGGCACGGCGGAGGAACCGCGGAACGTGCTGATTGCAAAGGAGCTCGACGTGGAATTTAAAGAGCAATTGACCCATGTCCTCCGGACGTACAAGGACGTGTTCGCATGGTCGTACGAGGACATGAAGGGGTTAAATCTGGAATTTTATCATCATAAGATAAATTTGGCGAAGGAGGCCATTCCGATACAACAACGGAGATATCGCCTTAACCCGAATTATGCGGCAAAAGTCAAAGAGGAGATTGAAAAGCTCCTTTGGGTGGGCTTTATCCGGCCTGTCAAGTGGGCAACGTGGTTAAGCCCGATCTTGGTGGTGCTGAAGAAAAACGACAAACTGAGGGTCTGTGTCGATTATCGAAAACTCAACGCAGCAACCATCACGGATGTGTTTCCTTTACCGTTTACGGACGGAGTACTCGACACGGTAGCTGGGCACGAAAAGTACAGCTTCTGGATGGCCGAAGAGGATCAGGAAAAGACCGCATTCGTCACGGAATGGGGCGTCTTAGTGGCAGTTGTCATGATGTTTGGATTAAAGACGGCCCCAGCTACCTTCCAGCGGATTATCATGGAAATTTTTGAGGAGTATATCCCTGGATTCATGCAAGTGTTCCTAGACGACTTTGCTGTTTTCGAAACGTGTAAGGCGCACTTGCAACACGTCGAGTTGTGCCTCAAAAAGTGTCGAGAAGCGCGACTGAGCCTAAATCCGGCGAAATGTGCCTTCGCAGTTACCAGTGGGATGTTGCTAGACAACATCGTGAGCAGGGACGGAATTGCGATGGACCCCGACAAGGTCAAGGCGATCTTGGAAGCTCCGACGCCGCACAACGCCAAGGCATTAAGTAGATTCTTGGGGCAGATACGGTGGCACAGTCGGATGATCCGTCATTTGGCGGACTTTGCCACGCCCCTCCATGCGGTGGTTCATAGGGAACCATTTACGTTGATGGAAGAGGAGGAAAAGGCTTTCGCAGCATTAAAGCTCTTGCTGACACGTGCTCCAGTGGTACAACCCCCGAATTGGACCGGGAGTTTCATGTGTTCGTGGACGCATCGGACATAGCAATTGGCAACATATTAATGCAGAAATACGAGAAGAACTGGTTTCGGCCAGTATATTACGCTAGCCACCGATCATCAAAGGCAGAACGAAATTATTTGACAACGGAACGGGAGGCCCTCGGAATGATCTACAGTGTGACGAAATTTCGTCACTACTTGCTCGGTTGTCACGGAACTGCCACAGGAGAGATGGGACAATGGAGATAAAGGGACAGATAATGAAAGAGACGTGGACAATATCAGGCAAGCTTTGATTTCCGTAACTGGTGTTGTTCACCTTGATTCTACTCAAGGTGAACACAAGTATTTATACAAGAATGTCAAAGCTTGCATGGAGCTAGAGTAGAGGAGGAACACCTGGAAGCTAATAATATTGGTGGTCGCATGTGATAGACCTTTCT
>JBBBWG010025746.1:0-10622 GCA_037176905.1 Azolla pinnata
TCATTTTATAGGTCCTCTAGTGACCTGCATGTAGCTTCTAGTGGCATGCATGTACATGCCACATGGCCAGCATTCATTTGCATGGCGTGCCACGTGGCAAACATTCACCTAAATTTCATGCACATATACATATTACTTGTTCGAGAACATTACAATATTATTATATACATGATATGTCGTATTGTATAAGGTTTCTCTATCTGCTGGCCGAATTCCTTGGTTCGATTACTGGTAGTATATCACATTGTCATGACAAATACCCCCATTGTCGTCGAGTGTGTAGTACAATCTACCGACAAGGGTTTCCCAACCAGCTTGATCGATGTTAGTAGCGACGACGTGTGCGCTACCATCAGCATCATCATCGCCTCTGCAGCACCCACGACGTCCACGTCCACGTCCCGAACTATGAGAGGCGGGGCTCACTCATGACGATGAAGCTGAGGCTGATGTAGGGGACGTGAGGTGCGGGGTGGAACCGGTCCACCGCCGAGTGTGAGGGGTAGGCATAGCTGGACTCCCTGTAGTGGAGTCCGTGGACGCTACCATCAGCATCATCATCGCCTCTGCAGCACCCACGATGTCCACGTCCACGTCCCGAACTATGACAGGCGGGGCTCGCTCATGACGATGAAGTCGAGGCTAATGCAGGGGACGTGAGGTGCGGGGTGGAACCGGTCCACCGCCGAGTGTGATGGGGAGGCATAGGTGGACTCCCTATAGTGGAGTCCGTGGATAGTCCCTGTAGCTGTCTGGAGTGTGGTGATACCAGGAGTGGTGGCCAAGCTGGCATTAAATGACCCAATCACTGGTGGGACCGGAGGAGGGCGCCATGCCGTATATGGTCCTATCTTCTCTTGGTGGGGGCATATGCCACCAAAATGCTCGGTTATCTGATGTTGCTATTCTCTCATGGCAGCATGGTAAGTCCGCCACTCAGCCCCCAATGTAAGTGGAATCGGCGATCTATCAGCCATCTATCACACATTGAAAATTACGGTTTAAGATTTAGGGTTTCCGCATTCATGTAACTTAGCGTTTAGGGTTTTGGCCAATTTAGGGTTTCGCCCAATTTAGGGTTTTGGCCTAATTAGGGTTTTGGCCAATTTAGGGTTTTGGCCTAATGAGGGTTTCGGTCAAATTAGGGTTTCGGCCAGTTCAGGGTTTCAGCCAAATTAGGGTTTTGGCCAAATTAGGGTTTTGGCCAAATTAGGGTTTTGGCCAAATTAGGGTTTTGGCCAAATTAGGGTTTTGGCCAGTTTAGGGTTTTGGACAAATTAGGGTTTTGGCCAGTTTAGGGTTTTGGCCGAATTAGGGTTTTAGCCGAATTAGGGTTTTGGCCCAATTAGGGTTTTGGTCAGTTTAGGGTTTAGGCAAATTAGGGTTTTGGCCAGTTTAGGGTTTTGGCCAAATTAGGGTTTCGTGCAAATTAGGGTTTTCGCCAAACTAGGGTTTCGACCAAATTAGGGTTTTGGCCAATTTAGGGTTTCGGCCAAATTTCGGTTTCAGCCGAATTTGGGTTTTGGCCAAATTAGGGTTTTGGCCAAATTTGGGTTTCGCCCAATTTAGGGTTTTGCCAGAATTAGGGTTTTGGCCAATTTAGGGTATTGCCTAATTTATGGTTTCGGCAAGTTTAGGGTTTCCATGAAATTTAGGGTTTACGGTTTCCAGCCAGTTTAGGGCTTCTGCCAGTTTAGGGTTTCAGCCAGTTCAGTTTAGCGTTTCGCCCAATTTTGGGTTTCGGCCAGTTTAGGGTTTCGGCCAGTTCAGTTTAGCGTTTCGCCCAATTTTGGGTTTCGGCCAATTTAGGGTTTCTAGGAATTTAGCGTTTCCAGAAATTTAGGGTAATTTAGGGTTATGCGTTTTTCAGCAAAATTAGGGTTTCGTCCATTCAAAACGATTAAGGTTTTTCGACAAAATTAGGGTTTTGGCCATTAAAAACGTCAAATTCTCCGCAAATTTCTCGCCTCATCTCACGAATTTTAGGTCAAATTAATAAAGGTTTTCTCCCCAACTTTTCCCCAAATTTCCAAAAATTTCCCAATTTCTCCCCAATTTTCCACAGAATTTCCCTAAAATTTGCCCATAATTTTCCCCAAATTTTCACCAAATTTTCCCCTAATTCTCCCCAAATTCACACTAATTTGCGACAAATTCACACTAATTTCTGACAAAGTCACACTAATTTACCACAAATTCTCCCCAAATTCACACTAATGCATTGTCTAATTTCAGGCCAAATTTCCACCAATTCGGATTCATTACACTAATTATAGCAAATGAAGATTTATTACACTAATTACACTAATTAGTGCAAGCTGAAGCAGCAGAAGGAGCAGGTCTACCTGGAGCAGCTACAAGCGGAAACGAGTGAAGGAGTTGCACAGCTGAGGGTTTCTACTGGAGGAGTAGGATCAGCTGGACTAGTAGGAGTTGCGCAGCTAGAGGAGCAGCAGACCGGCCACCAGCAGCAACAACGGCAGAAGCAGAGAGATGATCAGGAGCGCGCAGGTGAGGAGAAGACGAGGTGAGCAGCAGCAGAGCTGAGCAAAAGACACAAGGCACGGATTTAGGGTTAGGGCGAGCAGGAGACAGACTTCAGCAACGGCAGGGCAGAGCAGGAGACAGAGTGAGCAGGAAACAACTGAGCGAGAGTGAAGTCGAAGTGCAGCAAAACGTTTAGGGTTTTAAAAGACCCCTACGTGTTGTTTGTCGCGACCTTACCGCGACATTGTCGCGCAGGAGCCGCTGTTTTGCCACGACATTACCTCGCCTTTACTGCGACCTTACCGCGACCCTACCGCAAATTGGTCGCGGCTTAACCACGTACTTTCCACGACTTTACCGCATTAACAGCAAATTTGCCGCGCCTTAACCACGACCTTACCGCGACCCTACCGCTCAATTGCTGCACAGATTACAGGATTCATCAATGGATGTCGATCCACACCACATCAGTGAAGAGTCATCGTCTACCGATGTCGAGGAGTTGCGCAGGACACACATCGGCCAATGGGGAGCTCGGACCATTCGATGTAGGTGTGACCGATGCAGGAAAAGATTTAAGCGAGCTCGTCGTGTAGTTCACGATCATATAAAGAAATGGGGCCGTTGGAATCCTGAAGAGTCACCCCATGATGTTCCGCATTACACTGTCGCACCACAGTTGTTACGTGACTACTACAAGCGGGCAAGGGCAAAGGCTGAAGAGGAAGAGGCACGTGTACGACAACTTATGACTGAAACAGTGGATGATCTAGAGGGTTTCCCGACGCAAGAAGCAGATCCCAATCAGCAAATGGAATATATGATTGAAGATCTACATTGGCCAGCACGTCGGCAAGGAGCTGGATGTCAAGCAAGGGAAGGCCCGACTTCAGACTTTTCAATGTTACTACAGACTGCTAGAACACCGATTTACGATGGAGCTAGCTTCTCAGTGCTTCGAGCAGCGATGGAGATCATGAATCTCGAAACATCATATAGATGGAGTAATGCATCGGTGGATGCATATGAAGATAATTCCTCTTGTGTTACACAAATACAAACGGGACATGTGAAAATAAGTCTCATGAAGCATATATCACCTAAATTGTTCTACATGCATGAATTATAAAAGAAAGAAAAAATTATGATACTCTCACCAAAACTAGTGAAAATCTTGCAAATTTATTTATTAAATCTTTGCTAACTATCATTTTTGAAAAGTTTGTCCAAGGTATTGGCATGAGAAGGATGAGATATGTGTACAAATCAGGAGCACTACCCTAACATTGTCTCAAATAATGGAAGAGTTATCGTGTAGATTAGCTCATAATTGTACTTTGTTTTTCTTTTATTGAGTTTTCGTTAAAGTTTCTCATGTTTAGGTTTTAATGAGGCAAAAATATAATATAAGTAACGTGTACAATGTACTCTCTCTTATCTTTTTTTTCCATTGGATTTTTGGAAGGAGTTTTAATAAGGTATATGTATAATGCAATATTCATCCAAAGGGGCGTGTTATAAATCTAAGTAGGTCACCCCACTCCTCCCTTCTTGCACACCCTATATTTCTAGTGTATAATTCCATGCCCTTTAATCTAAAATGAACTCTTTTAAGCTTATCAAAAATACAAAACTCTCATCCCTCCTATTTTAGGAGTGGGGACTAGAGATGAGCTCATAGCAAAGTAATTCTTCTATGAGTATTTATATACACCAATAGTATTAGTAGAGGGGTTAGAAAGAGAGAGAGTATGTGAGAGAACATTAATATAATTCTTTTCTCTCCATCTCTCTATCTTCTACTATTCTGCTACATAGATCAACTACAAACACATTTTACAAGAGTATCGTTGTAAATTCGAAAAGTTCTCTTACAAGACAAACCAATAGGTGGAATTAGTGAATCACAAAATGAAACGTTGCCATTAACTAAAAGATTGTTTAATCAATCCTTCATTTTTTATCTATAAAGAGAGAGGTCTGACCTAATTACAAGCAAGAAGATGAGAACCATTGTTTTCTACAATATGCTCAGGCTTACATAATGTTGTTGTCTCCATACAGTCCACGAGTTTCTTTTAGGGCTCATAACATCTTCAATCAAATCTTTGTTAATGACAATCAACACAGTATCAACAGTTGTGAGAATGGCCATATGTGGACGACAGTGGCCAATGACACAAATAACACCAATCGAATCCTGAACTTGCACTTCTCCAATTTAGTAAAAGTATCAAATGGTAACAAAAAGCGCAAGCACTGACCATTTTATATTGAAATATTCCATCTATTTGTAGAGATCTTTCCACAACCAAATACGAAGTGGTAAGTAAAGCCTTAGAAACTTCTCCTTTCGTTGAACCAGCACAAATGCCATCTTCTGCGGCAACTGTCTCTAACATCACATCAATAGGTTGACTGATTGGGTGAGTGATAATAATAACTCGGTGGTATAGACCAAAGGGATTCTCCCTGCCAATATGCTCTTGTGGTTCGTTGGTTCACATTCTGCAATTTACTCAACTTTGTATATATCAGAAGATAAGCAACCACCAAATCAATGGGCAAATAAAAACACCTCAAACTTGTTTTCTCTTCAAGGAGCGAGTTGTTCCTTGAGAAAGATTCGTAGATGCAGTGAGGCGTGATAGCATTTTCTTCTCCTCTAAAACACAATTCACCCCATTGGTCAGTGTAGACTTAGCTGTCGGTATGTAAACTAAGAAATAAGGAAATAGTGAATGGAAGCTCAATCGATATAAACCTCTTCTCATTTGAAGCTCTTGTTGGAGCTCCTCTTTCCAAAGCTTTAGCTGGTCCGCAGAACTTACAACGCTTAACATATTTGAGGAAAGTAGATGAGAAACAAAAATGCAATGACCAGAAAGCTAGATACAATTAACGATAAATAACCTAGTTAGCAGTAAGGAGCAAAATAGTTGATGAAAGATGGATACCTGGGGCTATACGATGATGAATGTTGCAGTTGTGAGAGAGAATGTTCTTTTAAATCATCGTGTTGGGTAGCTGAATCTGAACATAAAGATAAATCTGTGCGATGACTGCCGTGAGCATAGGTTCCAGAACTAATAGATGAAGAATCACCCCTAGAGCTTCGAGCTGTAGAAATCCCACTTTGAGAACTCGATCTGCTCAACCAACATTGAGGCATAATGGCATCTCGAATCTGCTCCTCACAGCTTGTGATCGAGCTTACCTCTAGATTTCGTTCAACATTCCAGCTGCTATTGAACCCCTCATACAACGGGGACTGCAATTTCTTCAGCTCCAGTGCCTGACACATGGTTCAATGGAACAACTTCATTAGAAGGATATATTAACGTCTTTCATAAGAGAGTTGAGTTAGAATCAAACCCATTTCAATTACAAATCCTGACACCAATATTTTCAACCTAATAAATAGCCTTGATAGTTTAATTTGCAATTTATCAGAACCAGTAATCAACAAGCAAATCAGAACCCCTAGTAAAATTATAAAATCCTGGCACTGATATTTCCCTTCAAAGCTTCCAAGCCAAACCCATCCCCTCCCACCCAAAATAGCCTAGTAAATACAGTCTTGTTTGCATCTATCAGAACCCCTAATCAATGAAAAAATAAAAAATTCCAAAGCTCTAGAAAGATGCACTAGCTACTCATAGAATATTTGCAATACCTTCTCCTCCAAGAAGGCCTTGATCTTTGCCTCTGTAACATCATCATCTTCTTCATTATTGTCATCAACTATACAATTGAAGGAGCAAACTGAAGGACTGCCATCCTCAAAAGAATTTTCCATTGCCCTTGGGCTGTTACTATTCTTTCTGTTCTGGATAATCTCTGGGCTAGCAAGGTTACATAAGACATCATCTAGATCTGGTTGATTTTCCATGGTCTTCAGTGTCAGGGATTCCATCGTTGGGTTTGAAGTTTGCTGCCTCATCCAAAAGAGATTATCACTTGCGGATTTGAAACTCTAGAAGTTCAGTTATTATCTTGCTCAGAACCACTGAAAATTAAGTAACATGGTCAAAAAGACTGGAAAGTTAGGAAATTACCGTCATAACATTGTTATGATCAAACCTCGTAGAACAATTCAAAACTGTTTTAATAGACGCCTTCACATGATTTCTGTCTGGAGTGAATAATTCCAATGAGGTTCTGTCTTTCGCTGAATGATCCAAACAATTGCTGAAACATGGATTCTCTACTCTCTGTGTAGTTCTGCATCCAATACATCTCTCACACATTACCCGTGACATTGGAACTTGGCGATGATCAGCAATAAAAGAGAACTTACAATTGTCTCCTCTTGCATCTGTCGACCACTCCAGAAGGCTTTGTTCCATGAGGCATGTATTCAATAAACAAAATGATCCACCCACAGCATTGCACTAAATACCATTGTGATTACTTTCAGCAGGAAGAATACCTGGATAGGCCTTACGACTTTGGAGCTCCCTTCCACCTCAACAAAAGTATGCTATAGTTCCAGTAAATACTTTGTCAGATCTTCTGTTTTCAATATCCTTTCCATCCATTGCAAGGAAAAAACAGAAATTGAAATACCTCACCTCCAGCAACTCGCTGGCTGTCGGTCGCAACTGTGGCTCCCTGAAAATAGAATGGTCCTATTTCTCAATTTATGCAAAACAACTGCTCCTAAGACAGCTGATTTCACAAAACTTACTGTTGCAAACATTTGAGAAGAAAATCTTGAGCAGCATGAGAAAGATGTTCAGGTATCGGTGGGTGTGACCTAGTTGTTCCTATGTGAAACAGTGCAGAAACCTGAAAAGCTTCCATAATTTGCAAAAAAAATAAGCTTCAGGTATCATGTTTCTTGAAAAAGAATAAGTACAAGCTTGCAACCTCTTGAAACTGATCACTCCATGGAGCCTTTCCTGTAGCCATTTCTATTACTGTGCAAGCCACACTCCATATGTCTGCTGATCTGGTCATACAGGAGAAATCATAAAAGTTTCCTCAACCAAGATTCCTTAACATGGTTTCTCAGCATGCAGCTCACAAAACAGACAGAAATTTTCATGCGTCTCTAAACATTTATTGGACAAATATCAAAGTTATCAAAACCATGTCTGCTTCTATGGGAAGCTACTTTTACATGTTCATTTATTCAGATCCACCACATGCATACAGAAAATTAGCAGGTAAGAAATTTTACAAGGTATGTCCAGTCTGTCTTATAACCTCCGGTGCCATCCAATACGGTGTTCCTTTAATTGATTTGGATACCATTGTAGTTACCTGAATGTGTATGGCATTCTTCTTAGTTCGTAATCTCCAAATGTCATTTAGAATGTGCCTGTTCTCAGTCTCTAGGTGACACAGGGGATATTATGAAGCATTCATTACCAGCTCAGCAACTTGCTTTGATGCCCCGAAATCCGCAAGCTTGATCTGACCTTTGTTATCAACCAAGATATTGGCTCCCTAATATACATAACAGGTATCTTATTACTGATTGATGAGAAGTCATATATCACACATGCCATGTGTGTAAGTGCATGCGTGTATGAATAGAATAGTGTAATCCATAGCAATCATATAACAATATTCCTTCCCATATACATGCTACACACTTTGTGAACAATATTCCTTTACAAGCATACAACAAATTTCCTTCCGGTACACACTACATAATTTTGCATAGCATATTTCATTGCAAGCATAAAGCAGTATTGCTTCTCTCATAATCACTAAATACTGGCTCAGCAGCAACTATTTACAAATGGCGGCTAATGGTTTCCGGTTTTTATCTCGGAAGCCAACATTGACATAGATATACATATTCCAGTGTTGAAATGAGAAAACCTTAATATCTCGATGCATGATTCCATTTTTATGAAGATAATCCAATCCTTGCAATATTTGCCTGGTGTACATCTTGATGACCTGCAAAAGGCATTCACAAAAAAAGAAAGTAGATTAAAACTCATACCGTCCAATGTTGCATTCAAATCTCCTCTTTTCTCTTCTTACCATCTCTGGAAACGGTCCAAATTTGTTTAGCAGGGATGCAATGGACCCTCCAGGAACAAACTCCAAGAATATGTTGAGGTCATTATTATCTCTTGCAGTCCCCAAATATCGCTAATAGCCAAAAGATCAACAAAAAATGATTATGAAACGGAAAATAACCTTTCATAGTAAACACAGTCCATCATAACCACCTGAACAGACACCAGCTGTGAATTTTCATACTCCTAACTATGTAATAGGATTCAACTTGCAGAAAGGCTGAGAACAAAATGTATTCGTCAAGATCCTAATTATGTAGCGAGATATCACTTGCAAACAATGTGTGAATGAAAGGAATCCATCAAGATCCTTACGTTATACCAAGATGCCAATTTGCAGAAAACGTAGAGAACAAAACAAGTGCAATGAGATTATAAGGATATACAAAATGCAACATGTGATGATAAGAACTGGTAAGTTGTCAACATCAAGCTCAGTGTATTGAAATGCCAGCAGTCCAACAGGTTGCACTCGTGATGATAACAACAAGATATCGATTAAACAAATTTCTCACCACAATGTTTGGATGCGATAGACTTTGTAGAAGCTTTACTTCCTCTTCTAGTTCCTTGACGTGGGCCTTCCATCGATCAGAAAAGGTGTGATCAAAGAACACAAGAGTGAGCTTGAGCAGCAAATGATCTTTAAAGCACGATCTTTAAAAACATGACAACAAATTATCTTTTTAAACCATCCACCCCAGTTAAGAATAGCCGCTAACTTCAAAAAACTCTCTCAGAAAGTCATACAACTAATAATGTAGGAAAAACAAACTTCATCTGACGAGGCCTATTTTTCTCAGATGTGAAACTAAACAGTTACTTGTTCCACGAATTCAAGAGAAACAAAAAATTCATCTACTTGTCAGGGGTTAAAAGCAAATACAGAGTTGAAAGCTACAGGTAAGGGAGATTTTCGCGGCGTGGTGCACCTGTGCTTTCTGGCAGGAGGAGGAAGGGATGAGGACTTGTTTAACAGCAAGAAGCTCTCCAGAGTCGAGGTTCATGCCCATGTAGACACAGCCAAAAGCTCCGGCGCCGATGAGTTCTCCCTGTCTCCATCGGAGCAGAGGCTTGAGGGAGGAAAGGGAGGCCGCCGCCATTCGTCGTTCGCACAGACGGAGGAGCCGGTCGGGAGGAAAAGCAGAAAATCAAATACCAAAGAGAAAAAATGGGGGGAAGAAGAAGAAGAAGAAGAAGAAGACAACGGTCTCACTTCCGGGGGCTTTTTCTGGAAATATGGAAAACTTCTGGTTCATATGATATGGGGTTTGTATATATAACATGGGTAACAAGGCTTGGAAAACATGTCTGGTTCATATGATATGGGGTTTGTATATATAACATGGGTAGCAAGACATATAACCGGCATGAGGATCAAACCAAACAAATCGAAGAAGATCATTCGCCTATTAGATATTGAACAACTTCGGATTGAAAACCTTTACTAGCACTGATTATTTCAACTTTCACGAACTTGCGACTTTGCCTCGACAAAGACTAAAGATTGGAACAACTTAAGGAGGGCCCCTTGCATGTGTCAATGGTAGGAATTTTGCTTAACCTAACCTCACACATGTCGTACAATCCACAACCTGTTATGCGTGTGAACTCAGGAAAAAAGCTAGTATAACATGTGTTTCGGTACCTTTGGATCATTGCCTCACAAGTCTGCAAACTTTGCTGGCTGGATGTTCAAGAAGAAGAATGTGGATCACTTGCCATAGCATCAATTGTATGATTGTCTAATCCATCTTCAAGACAACACCTCCCCACCCTTTTTGGACTTTCTGAAACCAGAACTAGAGGAGGCTCTTCAAACATATCTTGTTAAGAACTTGAAGAAGGGTTTCATCTAATTGTTCACGTCACTCTTTGTAGCCCCATCTTGTTTATCAAGAAAAAGTGTATTGATTATTGATTAGTAAACATTTTACATCATTGTATGTTGGATTGATTGGGTAGACCACTTGCTTGTTTCAGGTAAGGTTATGGAAAATTGTCGCGAGTTTGCTGCAACTTAGCCGCGTTTTTTGCCGCGAGTTTGCTGCAATATAGCTGAAAATTAACTTATATTAGTATGCATTCACTTGT
>JBBBWG010025757.1:0-10616 GCA_037176905.1 Azolla pinnata
AGCTAGCTGTATATATATATATATATATATATATATATATATATATATATTCATTCTCAAAAAATGGATGATCTAATATCAATGCACGACTTGCTGTAAAAGTACATGCAGCATACCCTGGCTTCCTGATGCGAGATGCTAATCGTCGGGAATGACGATTAACTTTAAACTTGAAGGGTGTAAAGCTGCTCAGCTCTAGCTGTGCTGCTTCAGCACCTGCTCCTGCTGGCTTCTTCAGCTTGCTCACAGGGTATACTAACAAATGACGTCCCCATCTTTTCTGCTGCAAGGGGCGCGTACGACGTAGTACAAATATTTTAAATGCATGTAATAATGATTGGTCCAGAAATGTTATATGGCGTTATTTGGAGCTGCGTACAGTCCAGCTAATTCTAAATGTCGTGTATAAGCTTTTAATATATTGCCAGCTGAATTAATCCCTTTCGAATTACCCGTACAGACATCATTAGCTTGGTAAATTGATCCAAGGACAGATGTCTTTCAATAGCAGAGCCAATTTGCCTTGCTTCGTTGATTTCCTCTATGATCTTACTTTGTAAATTCGTCATATCAGCCTTCGTTAAATCAATTATTCCATCCTGCAGCACATGAAATATTAAATATAGTTATAATTGCTGATCTGATTGATCATCTAGTACTGCTGCACAAGAGGGCAAGATCTGGTATGGGGGCCGGCCCGTTATAACTAAGTTTTGGCCTGTAGTATTAAGATCCCAGTTAAAGAGATTTGTGAAGAACCCCTAACAGCCATTCTAAGCTTTAAATGGTTTAGTGTGTATAAGCTCTTAAGGTTTGATGACCATTCAAACTTGTATCTCTTGTTTTTTTATATTTTTTTTGTACTTTGGATGATTGGGTACACATCTCACTGTCTCATGGGCCTATTTTGGTCTTAGAAGATGTTAATATATCTTTCTTTTTTTCCTTCTGTTTGAATTGAGACTTCCATGACTAATCATGAACGTGTAACAAACTGATCAATTAGTACCGTTCTATTATTGATATTGAAGCACCTTGAAACTAACAGACAGCCAGCTTCAATGTATCCAAAACAGTACTAGAATGTTGGAAGGTAATTATTTGGATGATAAACATTGCCGAAGGTAAACGGTGTCATGTGCTACTTATATCCTATCCATTCATGATCAGTACAATGGGCTTCCCGAGTCAAAATCCTATGAGTACATGCAAAACAAAATAATGCAGATGGATTTTTTTTGTTGATAGTTTGGTCAGCATAATAATTGGAATTAGTATTGCATGAGGTGATAGACAGGCTCAAACCTTATCTGTGTCAAGGACATCAAAGACCTGTTTAATGATTCGCAATTTTCTGCTCTCTAGCAACTCCGATGACTTTGAGTTTACGTAGTGAGAGTTGGCTAGTTCTCTGGCCTTTTGGATGTCTCTTTCCATTAACGTTTGCCTTTTGCTGTCCAGCGAGAACTTGAGTTGGTAAAGGAAGTCGCCAATTGGCATAGCGTCTGTTTTCCTCTGTAATTATATTTGTTTCTTTTGTTTGTTTGTTTGTTGTTAGCTCAGATATTAAATTAGGAGATCAATGGGATTAAACCCACCATAGTACATAGTACTGCAATATTAATTAGTAATTAATCTGCAATCTTTACGAGATGAGGAGGTTTTAAATATTTATTAATTCTCGAACAATTTAGTACCTACCTCTCCATAAGGTTTACGTCCCGTGTGAGGGTGGAAGAGCTCTTGTCCTGTACAGGGGTCCACTGGTTTCGCCTCCTTCATCTTCTCCCATTTTTGTTTCTTCTCAGACAGTTTGGCAGCATATTGTAAAAGTCGACTAAATACATCGTTGTTATGAGATAAGTCGTGGCCATAAATATTGCGCTGACAACAGTGCGGGTTGATCACGGGCCGGAAAGTGACCCTAAAAATCAGCTTATACTGCTATAGTTAGAAGATGATCACAGTTCAACCTTATAGTCCTCCAGCTACATACATAATTCGGAACCAATAATTAGGACATGAGGTCGGTCGGTCTCATGGAAGAAATATTGCACTAGAATTAGTGTTATCTATACATATACATGTACGGTACGCTGTGAAGAAAATTTTTAGTTACTATGCCTGCATGGGTAATTGAGAGAGAGAGAGAGAGAGAGAGAGAGAGAATGCAGTAGGTATTTATTGGGTGCAACATTTGAGCATGCTGCAACCTATTATGCTATTGCTGTTTGTAGTAAATTGTAAAGCTAATTAATTAACTATTGTAGTTGAAAAGTTACGTACCTAATTATTAGAATGTTACAATATACATACATTGTAATAATTGGCGACCTACGTACCCTGGAGGGTGCCATTGCATATACTCTGCTTGACGATGTCTGCGATTTTCAGCATCCCAGAACAGTTGGTCGAAACGATTTGCATTTAGACCCCAAGTACTGCTGCTACCACTACTTATACTATCCTTTTGTTCCGAGGCCCCACCATTCCTTTTGTTGATCCTTGGTGTGAACGTGCATTCCATGAGTTTCATTTCCAAGGACTGTATGTAGTATATTAATGCATTAATATTTATTTTATACAAGGGAGTTGGCGCAGCTAGAAAAGAAATAACAATTAATTTAACCTAAAAAATGAGAAATCGAGTACTGCTACTGTCAGCTGCTTTACCTCATGCTGCAGTTCACGCAGATGATCACGTTTGGAGACGTTGTCAATGGACAGCCTATTCCAGAACTTGTCGGGTCGTTTCAATTGCTTTGCATATTCGCTGTTTTCATAACAATACATAATGATAATCCATCATCATCATGATTGATGATTCAGCCCAGCCAGCCATTCCAATTCATTGGTCTAGAAGATGGATCAGCAGAACTAGTAGCCTCTTATATAAAGTTGCAGGAGTGCCGCGTGCGTGTGTGTACCATATTAACATCAGAGAATAATAAATTATAGATAAACAGATGTGGAACTGCCCTTTATACCTAGAAATTCTAAGAGGTCCATGGAGATCAGCAGTAGACAGATAGAATAGATAGAGCTCAGAGAGAGAGAGAGAGAGAGAGAGAGAGAGAGAGAAAGAAAGATATATTAACGTCTTCTAAGACCAAAATTGAATTGGCCCATGAGACCAAAACATACAGCAATAGGATGTGCAGGACTCATGCAGTAGCTAGCTGGGGATCGAAATGAATGAATGAATGACTGTAGAGGGAGGCAGGGAGGGAGAGGGAGCAAGGCAGTTATAACCTAGCTACCTACCTGATTTGTGGCAGCGCTGTTATCCCTTTCAGCTCCTGCACTTGTTCCTCCACCTGCCTTTGTTCAGCAATCTTCCTTCTCTCCGCCTCCTTGTCCAGCGCCTCTTGATACAGAAGCTCGCCATAGTTCCTGAACTTTTTGGCTGCCCTTCCTCTCAGCAACATCAACCTCTTTGTTTTCTACATGAAGCCCCCCAACATGATTTAGTCGTTATTATTATAATTATTATCCTCCTCCTCATTATTATTAAGCTAATAATATATAGTTTTATTTATATTCAGTTCCGTCGACCATTCAGCTCTGTTTGTCTTCTTTTCTTTCATTGCCTACATGGCCGATTTGATCTTGTATGTTTCTCCTGAAACAAATAATTAGATAATTGCAAGCCGTCGTCAGCTGCAGATATGGATCACCTTGGTGTAGGCTGGCTTCTCCCTCTCCAGCTTCTCTTGGAAGTGTTGTAGGCATGCCTTCTTTTCGTCCTCCATTCTTTGCTTATGGTGCAGAAACTCCACGTAAAGTCTAGTATACACCTGGGCCTATAAATTTGACAGTAGCATAAGAGAAGATCAATATAACAATATATTTTGTAACAAATGTTTACACATGTTAATTAACGGTGGTACCGCAGTAATATCAGACATCCGGATCGATCAATGCTGCATGCAATTCATTACAAACTAGCTAGCTGGGTGGCACACTCACGTGCCTGCTGATGCCGCCACCAACACAAACAATAATATAATTAGAAGACGCTGATCACGTAGCTAGCTGCTAGATCAGGACGTAATTACCCGTGGCTTTTGTGAGAGTACTCGCAGGGCAGATGTCGTTGTAATACTACTACTCTCCGGCTTTGCCTTGGACTTCATCCTCTGATCAGAATACTCACCCAGTACCCGCGACTCCGCTAATTCACCAGCTGCACTCGGTCTACTTATGCTTATAGTACTCTGCTGATCACTCGACCTTGCCAACCTTGCAAAGGAGGGTAGCACATAGCCCGTGCGATCACCACCGCCTGCAGATCTAGCTGCTGCTTTTCTATTGTCGCTGTATTTCCTTATACTGCATGAGCTCTTGGACTGGCGCTGCTTATCATGATGGACTTTTAATGGACTCATCTGCGCCCTACCAGCCGCATCACGACCACTGATCGGCAGGACTAGAGACTTGAGGGAACACAGCTTGTGCATGCACAATTTGGGCGGTTTGCAGCTCTTCCTAGGATACAACAACGACGAATTGGATTCAGCAGCTGCACTTTGATCGCCACTAACTATACTAGTACAGTCGTTCCTCCTGGATTTGGCTGTTGATTCATCGTTCTGCTTCGACCCAGCTATGTAATTCACAGCTACAGAGTAGTCTTCATATTCAATATTGCTGTTGCAGCTGGTTGCAGGAACAACTCTTCTTACTAATTAGTACGACGTCGTACCTTGTGGTGTGCCAACTTAATTAATGTTAGTAGTATAAATCTCATATTATTTAACCAGGAACACCTGGCTGTTTCCAAACATTAATGTCTATCAGCAGCGATCTCATCATGTACTTGTTAAGACGTAGCTTATTAATATTGATATACAGTTAATTGCATATATAATAGATTGCGCAGTGAAAGAAATATTAACGAAAGATTTACTCATGCTATACAGATTGAATATTGTCTAGACGTGCTAGGTACAGCTAGTTAGCTAGCTAGCTGAATCTTAACTAGAACGAATATATGATTTGTTATGTAATTTTGCTAACGGCAGCGCTGATGCAGATCGATGTTGAGCACGTTATTATTGTTATTGTGTGGTGCTACAATATTATATTGTACGTAAGTACGTACGTGGCATTGCAGGCGCTGCTGTGCTGATCACAGCAGGGGCGCTGATCATCACTAGTACGGATGAGCTTGTCTTGGATGCGTTTGCTCAAGGGGGAGATGTAACGGCGGGCGACGCTATGTTGCTGGCAAAAGCGCTGAGCAACGTCGTGCGCGCAATCACCCTCCCTAAATCTCACCACTTCCATTCGCCCTTCCTCTATCTCAACTGTCAGTTTCAACACATCTTCCTCCTCCTCCTCCTCCTCCTGCTCATCCACATTCACGTCTACAACATCATCTCTGTTATCACTACCACCACCACTATTCCTTCTACTTCTTGCACTCATAATATACTGTTCATGCTGCACTGATCCGCTTCCATCACCATCATCCTCGTCTGCATATGTATTGATCACAAGAATATGTATGATCGTATGATCAACTTCAACCTCATTAGAATACACATGTGTGCACGGGCATTCATCATCTTTTATTTATTTCCTGATCAACTGACGAGACTAGTGGCTTTACAGTTGAGGAGATCATGTACTACATGTAGACTGTAGTAAGCAAATTACATACCCATCATGTACAGGCCGGTCGCTATTTTCCGGGAGCAGCATGCAATATTGAACTGTTGCGCTGGGTTAGGGGGACTTTGCTCAGAAGCGGCCTGAAAATTAAGTGAATTGAAATATGGATTCGCTCCATGTCTGGAAAATCTCTCTCTCTCTCTCTCTCTCTCTCTCTCTCTCTCTCTCTCTCTCTCACACACACACACACACACACAAACACACACATACACATACATACATACATATATATATAGCAGCACATAGTATTCAGAATCCTCTACTTGGCACTAAATATGTTCATTCGAATGAAATATATACACTGTATGTATGGCATGACCTTAGATGAAGCGCCACCGACTGCATATGCATACCTGTGTGACTTCGTCCCTCGACCCATAGTTATAATGGGAAACACGAGGAAGCGGGTCTCGATCATTCATGCTGTTACTTTAACGTCAATGTTTATCCGATTTCAATTGGATGGGCATTTTGGTATTCAGGTTGTGATGAGATCTAAAACCAGCAGCAGAAGGAGGAAGAGGAGATGGAGTTAGGCCAGCCACTGGTGACCGCAAATTATGATCTCTGCTGATCACGCAGAAGACGCAATGCTGCATTATACATCATATATTAATTAAATGGCCGCCATGTCTTGCTATCCTGGTAGTGTGCGCATGTTACGTTGAGGTCGCTGCAGGGTTATCCTGCAGGGCGGTACTGTCTTGATCCTTGATGTATGTCAGGTAAGAGTCTGCAAGCAGTCAGGATGAGGCGGAAATGACATGAGACGTGAGAGACAAAGAGGGGGAGAATGGAAGTTAATGGGTATGGCGACCTCTCATAGCTGCCCAAAGGACGGCAAATTTCTTTACTTTTAATTTAAATATATACTCCAAAATAATATAAGTACAATGAAAATAAAAATGGAACTCTCATTAGCATATGTAACTATAATATATGTATGTATATATCTTAGAAAGCCAATAAACTACGGTGGATTACTCTACAATACATGATATTTCGTTGATATGTTAAAATGATAGTTTTGATCTTACTTAACACCTAATTAGTTTTTAATCTTGTTTAGTGTTTGATCGATTGATTTATAACACGTTATCAACATGATTTGCTTGTACCACACTACAATGTATAGGACCTAGTGAATTTACCATGAAATTTCTTCAAGAAAGTTTTTCTACTCGTTGAGTAAATTTACACATCAAATTCCTTCATGAAATTCGGTCAAAACTTTACCCGAATTTGCCTTGAAAAAATTACGGCAAGTTGTGTCAAATGCGTGTTCAACTTTGTGCTAGTTCTTTGACAAATACACAACAAATACCAGCAAAATCACAGCAAAATTGTGGCTACATTGCGTTAGTGTCCAAAATTTATGGTGTTTGACACGCACATGGACACATCAAATTTTAAGGCGATATTGCAATAAATACGTAATAAATATATAGTAAGTACGTGGTAAATATGCAATAAATACTTGATAAATATGGAATAAACTTGTGTCAAATTTCTCACAATCGACAAAAAAAATAATATATTATATGATAAATATAATAAATATTATTTAAAAAATATCTTGTTTGAATTTTTTAATTAGGTTTTTATAATTTTGTTCTCAGAATTTAAAACATATTCTTTATCTTGTAAGGTGAAGAGACGTGAACTAAGAAAATGATTTTGGAGCTCAAGCCCTCCCTGTCTATTTATATTTGATGCCTATCTAAGCCTATTTATGTTGAATATTCTCACTTCTTGCTTGTTTGTTTTCTCATATACATATTCATCATTCTATATGTCCATACATACATGCAACATATATATATATATATATATATATATATTTAAAATACACTTGCGTACATGCATATATATGTATATGTATGTGCATACATACACTACAAGGTATTGACGCATTTACCACGATTCATCTAGGTCAAAGTAAATGTAAGCTCTAAATCGTGTCAAAATTAACATGCGCTTACTGGGAATATGGACATGTGTGGGAATATGGACATGTGTTTACCACGAAGAAGATGCGAAGATTGTCGCATAGTTGATGGACTTATTGCTAACTAAAATAATACTAGCCGATTTGATGCAACATTGGCGTAGTTATTGACACCTACTGACAAGAGTATTGGTGGAATAGCCTCTAGTAATTTGATGCAAGTCTAGATGCACGATTTGATACGAAGATTGTGGCACAGTTGACACACATATTGCTAACCAAAGTAATACTAGATTTTACGCAACATTGATGCATTTATTGATGCATAGTAGCAGAAAATGTTGAGGGTAGTTTGTAGTTGAATAGACGCAAACCTACTGTACTATTGACACAAACTTGATGCACTTTGATGCATACTTGTAGTCTATTGTGTACAAGGATTAGTGCACTGTGGATGCCACATAGCCAGACTCTTTGTCGCGACCTTGACGATGTCCTGAAGTAGAAGGGTCATCGTGTGCAAGCAAAGTAAAAAGTAATCAATCATAGAGGAAGACTATAAGGAAAATAAAACAATATAGAAAAAGTGGTTGGTATAATAGATAAGATCTATGCTTTTGAAAGCAGAGGTCTAAAGTTTGATCTCCCTCAGCTTTTTTTTCTTCTCTTTTTCTTACTTTTTTTTACTTTTTTTCAAGCTATTTTTTCTCGTTGTTTTTTTCTTCTGTGGCGACCTACTCCACTGTCTATAAAAGGAGTGAAGCTGAAGGGGAAGAGAAGGAGAAGAAGAAGATATGCCCTAATATACATTACCATAAACCCTAATACCCGATTATTAAAACCCTAAATCTACCCTAATCCCAATCTTCCTAATCTCTCTACTAAACCCTAATCTTTTTTAATATCTCTTCTAAACGTTATTCTATATCTCTAATCATAATCGATCTATCTCTTCTGATCTATCGCGTTTCTAATCTCTCTAATATCCAAACCTAGTCTCTCTTACCCAAACTTAATCTCTCTATTTTATTTTATCTGAATGTAGTCTTCAAGGTTTATAATCCTAATTCCCTCATATTGTGTCCTAAATACATATGTCTTATTAATGTAAGGACATTAATGTAATTTCCCTCTCAAATTAAATTCTTCTTATTTACCAATATTAATCTCTTCTTCAACTATCCATCTCCCGGTTCAGAACCCCGATGGTTCCACGCCCCAATACTACGACAACGGTTTGTTTGACACACCATTAATGCTGGACTAATTGGCGTGACCAATCTTCTACTTGACACTGCCAAGATGCAACTACAGATTGAATTGATACCTATTAGAATATCATACAAGATTATAGATTGTATGAACTATTGAGATGCAATATTGTCATGGATATACAAAAGCTCACTATCAAGCATGAACCATCTATTTGAGGCTTAAGCCCATGACTCTTCAAATAAAAGAGATAATAACTAACCATTATACTATCTTATGTTTTATGACTTTTAAACCAGCTCATCATCATTTTTGGGCTCACGTATGACTGCCAAGTGGTATACTTACATGAATGCCAAGTGGCAAGCATGCTTGACCTGACATATGCTATATAGGGGGGTCTAACACTCATTATTGAACCATTCTGATTCAACACTAGTTTTCTGCACTCTTATACTTCAAGTGTCCTAGTAAATACAATCTTATCTTCTTGTTTCCGACTTACCTTGTTCTTGTCACATCTTTTTCTTCCAAGTCTACAGGATATGCTGAAACAAGTGTTTGCTCCTTTTTTGAAATATGCTGACCTCTCTAAGCCTTTAATTATTGAAGCAAATGCCGCAAAAATATAATGGGTGCAGATAATGGGAAATTACCACTTCAAGGTATTGGTCAGTGCGCTGTGAGTTTTACCGCAAAACTTGTTTTGCAAAAGTTTATTAAAAATCACGACAAAACTTGTGGCAAACAACATACACTACAAGGTAATTGTCAGTTTGCCGCGAGATTTGCCGCAAAATTTGTTTTGCAGAAAAGTCAGAAAAAGTTGTGGCAAACTCGCGGTAAATGACATCCTGTTTTACCGCGAAATTTTGCCACGACTTTGCCGCGACTTTGCCGCAAGTATTGCCACGAATTTACCGCAAATTTACCGCGCAATTACCGCGCATTTACCGCGAATTTTACCGCGAATTTACTGCAAAATTTACCGCAAATTTACTGCAAAATTTACCGTGAATTTACCGCGAATTTACCGTGAATTTACCGCAAAATTTACCGCAAAACTTACCGCTAATTTACCGTGAATTTACCGCAAAATTTACCGCGAATTTATCGCGAATTTACCGTGAATATACCGCGAATTTACCACAAGTATATACGCGGGTATTTCTGCACGTATATACGCGGGTATATTTGCAAATTTACCGCATCTATCTCCGCTTGTATATACATGAAATTAAATTAAAAAATATTTATACTAAAAAAAACCTCATTTTATTTTTTTTTATATATATTTTTTGTTCTCAATTTGAGAACATATATATATCATCAAAAGCTTTTGTTCTTGTATATATATGCATGTATATCTAGATGTATACAAATATATTCTTGTATATATGGGTAGGTAATTGAATATTTATCCTTCTATATACCTAAAATCATTGTATGTTGGATTGATTGGATAGATCACTTGCTTGTTTCAGGCGAGGTTATGAGTTCAAATCATGCCTAGGACACAATTTTGCAATATGGTCGCGGAAAATATACAGCAAACTCGCGGGAAATTTGCTGCGATTTTGGTGCAACATAGCCGCGTTTTTGCCGCGATTATGCTGCAACATTGCCGCACTGTTTGCCGCGAGTTTGCTGCAACATAGCTGCAAATTAACTTATGATAGTATGAATTCACTTATATATGCATGCATACATGCATATTCATCTAAATATTGATTTTTTCATGCATATTTGTCTGTGTATACATATATATATGCAAATTCGT
>JBBBWG010025768.1:0-10608 GCA_037176905.1 Azolla pinnata
GCGTTGAATACGAGGGGCGGAAACGGCCAAGCATGGATGAAGTTTGCAGTGAGCTTAGCGAAGCCCTGATATTGGAGGCAACCTACCACGGCCATACAAAAACGGTTACAGAAGAAGAACTCCTTAGTCCCACTGCTGATATCTATATTATGGCCAGATGAACACTGAGCTTGATCCAGAATATTCCTAATGTGTGAGGATGCATATGGCCAACTCATGTGAAATATAAATAACCAATTCCAACGAGTATCAGTGCATCTAATTCTCTTTGTGACATGTGAAAACCACCATTGCTTGTGTGAAGATCATTCCTGTAAAAGAACCAATTCCGACAAGGATTAGTCCATATCATCCTCTTTTTGACATCCGAAAATTCACCATTACTTGTGTGAAGATCATTCCTGTAGTTAGTGTTCTTATGCTAAGCAACAATAACAATATCAATACAAATTTTAATTTCTTGGAGTACCCCTACGTGATACACAGCACCGGCATGTGATCGAGCTGCTGCAATATGCGCAGTATCATTCATGGCTGGGTTGATATGTTCTGTGGATGCACAATGATGGAGTTAAGGCTTTTGTAGGATGGGGCTATGGCTTTAGGGTTTCTCTAGGAGTTGAAAGGTCATGGTCGTAGAGCTTCTCTATAGGTTTCATTAGTTAGAAGTTCGAATGCCATTAGCCTATTAGTCAGAAGTTAGAATGCCATAAGCCTATTAGTTAGAAGTTAGAATGTCATCAGCCTATCATATAATTAATAAATTAATAACACCTTATGATCATAATACCTATAAGTAAACGGTTGAAGAAAGAGAGAAGACAGTTTTTGTGAGTCCTATTCTATAGTTCATTCCTTCTGAGTGAGAGTGTAGGTTGAGGCCCACATCTTCACCAGGTTCTCTTTCCTAATCCGATGATTAGGGTTCCAGAATGACTTTGTACTGGCAATCCGGGGTAGGATTCAACAACGACAAAGCTTGACGCTGGTAGTGCGCATTCAGCCAGTGGAATCTCTTCATCGAGTTGCATCAGTTGGTATCACAGCCAACCCAAGTCCACCGTTCGAAGAAAGAATCAATGGTGCCCGTAAGCAAAACAATCCTCAATCATTGGAAGAGTTGTATGAACGTGATGAAGCACCTAGTAGCCGGATGGAGCAGAGGATAGGACAACTAATCGACCAAAGAATGGACGCGGTGGTGGAGCGTCTAACTGAACAATAGAGCAACTAATCGAGTCGCAAGGTCGAGGCGTCAACCAGCGGCGAGAAGCTCCGCAATCATATGTGCCGAAGGTTCCGAGCGATGAGATGATGGACGATGATGGAGAGCACATGTATGAAGGAGGACAGCGTGCCTATGAACCTCAGTGCGTTGATTTTCAGAGAGATTGCCTTGAATGGGAGGCAAGAATAAGGATTGAGATCCCCGAGTTCACGGGGTTGTACAATTGGAGGAACTCCTAGACTGGCTAGCGACGGTAGAGGAGGTTTTGGAGTTCAAAGGAGTTCCAAACGACAAGCGAGTGCAACTGGTGGCGACGCGATTTTGTGGGAGAGCGACAACATGGTGGCAACAACTAAAATTATCAAGGACTAGACTAGACTGCAAGCCAAAGATCGTGTCGTGGGAGAAGATTAAAAAACATATGCGAGCTACATTTTTGTCGTCGAACTATCAACAACTTATGTTCTAGCGGCCTCAAAATCTGCAGGAAGGAAATAAATCGGTGGACTAATACACTACCGAATTCTACTAGCTAGTATCGCGAAATGAAATCCAAGATTCTTAGGAACATCTGGTGGTTCGATATGTAGGTGGATTACGCCTAGCTTTGCAAGACATGGTAAGCATATTCGATCCTATCTCGGTGGCTGCAGGACATCAATGAACACTAAGGGTGGAAAAACAACTCCTAAGGCGAACTACTCGCCCGATAAGTGTGGGGGCTAGTACCTCCGACAATAGTGCGCTTATGGGTAACCACAACTTCGGCGGAAAGGTGGTAAGAGGCACAACAACAACCATAGTAGGGGGAATTAGATGTTTTAATTGTGGAGAAACAAGTCATCGGCAAGCGGAGTGTCGCAAGCCCGGTAAAAAGGCATTACTCACCGAAACGGATGAGACGGATAAAGGAAAGAACATGTTCGCCTGTGAAGAGGAGTTAGAGATCAAGGGCGAAAGGAAAGACGAAAAAATGGTCGGTGAAGACGTGGGGATTGTGTTGGTGGTTCGACGGTCTTGTATTACTCCTTGAGCGGCAGATGATCGATGATTATGCTCCAATATTTTTCAATCTACATATACCATCAAGAACAAGGTGTGCAAATTCTTAATTGACGCAGGTAGTTGTGAGAACGTTGTATCTACAGAGGTAGTTTCTAAACTAGGTTTGGTCACAAAGAAACACCCAAAACCGTATCGGTTAGCGTGGCTAAAGAAAGGAGGAGAAATCTCTGTGTCCAACCGATCGCTTATCACATTCTCCGTCAGGGCAAAGTACGAAGACATAGTATGGTGCGACATCATCAACATGGATGCATGCCACTTGTTACTTGGACGTCCATGGCAGTTCAATAGGTACGTCATCCATAATGGTCATAAGAACACGTACAGTTTCTTGCAAAAAGGAATTAAAATCACATTATTGCCATCTAAAGAAATATATAACGAGGATTCACTAGAAAAGGATCCTCGCCAACTATCTCTTGCATGTTTTGAGGGGGAAATGCGGCATGCCGACATCGTGTACGCCTTAGTATGCAAAGGAACAAGTAATGAGTTGGCAACACCTACCACAACGAGAAAGCTAATAGAAGAATTTCATGACGTCTTTCCCAATGAACTCCCATCTAGCTTGCCACCTCTTCATGACATCGAACATCAAATCGATCTCCTTCCAGGTTCAACTCTCCCAAACAAGCCACACTATAGGATGAGCCCGCAAAAACACGAAGAGCTCCGGAGTCAACTCGAGCAATTGATCGCCAAGGGATTTATCAAAGAAGGTACGAGTCCGTGTGTTGTACCGACACTATTAGTACCAAAAAAGGATGGATCGTGGAGGATATGTGTGGATAGCCGCGCAATAAATAAAATTACTATATGATACAGGTTTCCAATACCACGTTTAGACGACTTATTGGACCAGATTAGCGGGACGACTATCTTCTCCAAAATAGATCTTCGAAGCGGATATCATTAGATTAGGATTAAGCCAAGAGACGAGTGGAAGACCACCTTCAAGATTAGAGAGGGGCTTTATGAGTGGGTAGTAATGCCTTTTGGGATATCAAATGCCCCAAGCACATTCTTCTGCCGCCATCGTTTTGTTATAAGGTAATTGCTCGGTATCTAGAAGTCACTGACCCGTTGTCCTACCCGTTTTCAAAGGAAGCTACACTTGAATATAAGGCTACCTTCTGCCATGGAAGCATGTAATTGGCATACGATCAGGGCATGGAATCCCGCAACTGGCTCATGTTGCCCCTCCAGCTAAAACATTATGTATTGGAACACTGTGCAATTGAAATGTAACTTGTAATTTGTTTTCATATTTCTTACAGTTTAACCTGTTTCAACAGACACATCATAAATTTCTTTCTTCATCTGAAATTGGTGTTGTTTTTCTATCATTGAATATGCCGTTTGGATACATCTGTGAAACAATAGTTTTTGGCCGAGTTTCTTTTGCTCTTTTCACACATTTTGTTGAAAAAGGAGGGAAGGTGGGATGCATTTGAGCTGTTTGAGAGGAGGCATAGTTGTCGGATGACGCATTTGGACTTCTCCTATGAAGCCCAAGTCTGCTTCCAAAACTGTTCTTTATGTCTGGCAGATTTGGAGATCCAACTTTTTAGTGCAAGTCGTTGTGAGGCTCAACTTTGGCTGTTTCTAGTAGCTACAATTTATTGGCCTTTTTCATGAGAAGACCGACACATGCGGTTGAAGAAGAAGCTGCAGCATGTGCAATGTGTAGTGTACAAGGCCGAAGAAGAATCTGCAGCATGTGCAATGTGTAGTGTACAAGGCCGAACCATGTTTTGCAATTCTTTATCATAGTCTAAATCAATTGAGCCTTTTAATCTCATCAGCAGACAAGACGTGGTGCTGACAGCAAATTATTTAATAGCTAAGTCAACGCTATGTTTGCTGTAAAGCGAAAATCCTTCAAAAACCCTAATCGTTAAGTGACATTTCCTAGGGTTTTGCAACCAGCCAGCCTTGCAATTGGGAAAATCTAGAGTCTGACTTGCGATCTGTTCTTTCATTGGTTCTGGAAAAAGGCATGGCAGACCCGAAACAGATGACAAAATTGAAAGTCTTGCTTCCGAAAGGCTGTTCTTGACCAGACCCTTGTGAATTTACATGGATGATCGAAGCATGAGCTACGCAACAAGGATATCCTGGTGGTAATACAGCTGTACTCTTCGTTTACACAACTTTCATAAGGTTCTCCTCTCCAGGAAAAATTAACTTTCAAAAGTAGGCAGCAAACATATCTAAACTTGCAATTGAAGTCACCAAATTGGATTATTCTGAAATCAACCTCAAAATCCTCCTGCAAGGCAATGATCAAAGTACAGAAATTCAAATACATTCGTGAGCTAGGAAGCAAGGACATTCCCGAAAATGTTTTTATACAGCTTCGCTCTTCGTTATAACATTCTCAGGGGGTCCTCTCTTAGGAAAAATAACTTATTGAATTAGGTTTAACATATTCTAAGCTTGCAATCCAAGTCGGCAAATTGGATTACTCTGGATCAACCTCAAATCCACCTGTGAACGAATCAAACGCATTGCTTGCTCAGTCTCCAGCCTAGAAGCTACACCGTTTATCTAACTTTGTCCAAAAAGATTACCTTGTGACCAAACAGATCCCTGATATTGTCGATACCGTATACAATCATTGTTGGCCTATAAAAAAGGAATAATAACCAGGTCAGCACACTTGTCATAGATACACGATAGATTTATCAAGAACAATACAATGTAACACTTTTGTGTGTAAATGTGTATGATGCTCTCTAATGTAACGAGATACTACATGTATCAACTATATATATATGAAGCTCTTGAAATAGTTCAATGTAATACCTAATCTAATTTGTAGATTGAAAGTGGTTCCAATTCAAGAGCTGCAATAATCACATTATCCACTCAGGCCACTAGATTTGATTGCGCCTTTCGATGGATCATAGAGAAACGTTGTTTCAAGTAGTAGGATTGTACAAGGATCACAGAGAAACGTTGTTGCAAGTAGTGGTGGTCGTTAGAGGATTTGCAGCTACATAGCCGCTGGCATGCCAGCCAGATAATTAATTGGAAGAGAACGATGAGGGAAGTAGCTGGCGCCCTAAACAGATCATATGGAACTGCTTCTGAAAAGTTATAAACTTGTCAAACGGAAGATCTAATTATGAAATTGGCACGGTGGAACAGTATATCAAATGTAGTTGCGCTTCTCGGATGCGTGGTCAGCTGCGCTGACCTTTGTATTATATCAAACATGTTGGGCGATATCCTTCATTCTTCTTCTTCTTCTTCTTCTTCTGCTTCTGCTGCCTCCAAATGTCAACGAAAGAAGGAGGCAGCTTCGGGTAGACCCAATTTATATACCAATTTTCCTATGCATCATGACGCGGTGACCGTATGCACCATTATGGAGATGTTTCAACGAATGATCTGCCATCCGCTTAATAAATGATGGACCTCCCCGCAGCCCCAAATCGATCCACTCTGCTGATCGTCATGGCGTCTAGTGTCCACCTCTATGTTCTCGCTGCATGTGGTTTGATAGCCACAATCCTTCTTCACATCGATCCCTCTGCCGCCCAATCTGCTAATGGTCAGTCTATTCCGCTCACATGAGATCCACTTCACTGATGCCAACCATAATCGATATATATGGGTTACCACCACCTTCGATATGTTTCCGTTCTTTCCTTTTTTTTTGTTTTGGATGTGTTAGCTGGTAGTTAGAAATCATTCACAACGACGATGACGACGATGACGACGACGGCTGCAAGTTATTGATTCACGATATAATTTCTGTACAATGATGATTAGGTTTCCTGAGCATCGACTGCGGATCGTCGAGGGTGACGAACTACACCGACACGATAGGCATCGTATGGACGCCGGACGCGGCCGTCGCGGCGGCGGACATCGGGGGGTGGTCGTCGACGGCGGCCGTGACCCCGCCGACGGGCGACACGACGGGCGGCGAGAAGTTCCGGACGCTGCGCTACTTCAACGGCATGTCCGCCTCCAAGTTCTGCTACGTGCTCCCGGCCATCAGCAACGCGTACTACCTCATCCGCGCCAGTTTCTGGTACGGCACGGCCGCCACGAGCACGCTGTACAGCACGCGCGTGCCGGGCACCATCAGCTTCCGCATGATCGTGGACACGTACGCAGGGGCGCAGATCAGCATCCGACTGCCCCAGAGCTCCCCGTTGACGGAGGAGATGTACGTGCGCGTGCAGGACGGCAGGAACTCCGTCTCCGTGTGCTTCTCGGCTGCTGACTCCGGCGGCACCAGCGACGCTCCCTTCGTCAGCGCCCTCGAGCTCCGGCCGCTGCCCAGCGACCTCGCGGCGGTGGAGATGGTGAACAAGACGAATACCGCTCTCCGACGGGTCGTCCGAGCAGATTTCGGCGTCGCTCAAAATGCGCCACCGGTCATCAGGTAATGAGTTGGTGATATTTGAGGAGAGCTTATGGATCTCCGTAAAGCAGGTGGGGCTATATACCTCTTGCGCCGCCGACGGTACTGTACTGTATCGATTGAGTGGCGGTATCAATGTATCATTATAACAGGTATCCTGATGACACACTCGACCGATTGTGGGCAACCCCCTACGGGGGCAATGCGAACCGCACCAGTGAGGCAGTGTCGGTGGCGTACACCAATTACGTGCCCATGGCCGTGGTGCAGACGAGCTTTGTAGCCAGCTTGATCACAGCTGGCTGGTACTACCAACCTACGCTAGCTGCTGACAGCCGCTCGCACAAGTACTTTGTCTCACTCCTGTTTGCGGAGATAGACCCGAGGGTGAATGCTTCGGGCCAGCGCGTGTTTGACATCACCCTCAACGAAGATAACTTCTACCAGGGCATCGATGTCTACAAAGCGATGAAGGATCGGTACGTTGCCCAGGAGATTTACACTACACAGCCTTTTGGACCCTACTCTTCGATCCTCATTAATGCAACCGGCAGCTCAGGCTCCATTTTCCCCCCGTTCATCGCGGGCGCAGAGATCCTCCAGCTCCTCGATGATCCCATGGCCCCGCCCACCTCCCCCGTCGACGGTCGGTCAACATCACTAGGCGCCTAATTTAAATCATTTGAAATCTTTGGGCAAACAGTATGTTTGATAATCGGCCTCTTGTAATTAATTTGGTTCGGACTGCAGTTGCGGGAATCGGCGGGATTACGAGCGCCTTCTCCGGTCAGTTGGGCAGATTTTCGGGTGATCCGTGCTTGCCGGTGGCATACAACTATCCGTGGATCAATTGTACGGGCCAAGGCATCGTCCCCACCAGAGTGCTTTCCATGTGAGTTGCGTCTACCGATCAAATGAATTTACATGAACATTCCTGCGAGATTCTAGTGCTTCCATGGTTAAATAATGCTGTTGCCTGTTTCCTCTTCTTCTTCTATGTTGAGCGCAGAGCCTTGTCCAACTCAAATCTCGTGGGAAATGTTCCGCCCAGCATCAACAATCTCGATCAAATTGTGCAAATGTAAGTGTTAAAACGGAAATACCACGTGATATGTTCCTTTTACTGCCCGCATGGCACTGATCTGCAAATGGTGCAGGCTTCATTCGATCCGTGCCATTCGAAAGCAGCAGTCGAACTTGATTAATGGGATCCCAATTACCAAAAAAAAACGCTAACCGAATTATAAACTAAATTTTGACGCCTACTGAAATCACAAATTACAAATTAACGCCACATCTTATGATCTTCTACTAAAAATTAACCCCTAATTAATTCTGCTAGTATTCGTTGATCCCCTTACTATATTCGATTAGCTGAAAAAGGTAATAATTGTAGAATCCAATTAATCAAGTACAAATTTACAGTTAATCAATCTGTTACTTTAATGTTAATCGAACTCGCAATTAATTGATTTGGTGTTAATCAGTCAATCACGCATTGATTTTTAAAACTAGGCGTTAATTTGTAATTTCTTATAGCTTTGGTAGGTGTTAAAATGTAATTTATAATCTTGATGGGCGCCGTTCTTTTTGGTAATTCAGCTAGTCCCTTGATCAACTAATATTCAGCCACAATTATAATCACCCACCTGCTAACATTCTGTGTGCTCTGATTATGACAAAACTATTGTAAACGAATTTGCAGCTCTTTGGATGGCAATGCAATCGAAGGCAGTCTTCCAGCCGATCTCAGCAATTTGGTGAACCTCCAAGTGCTGTAAGTACGGTTGATCATGCATGCATGCAGTGTATATATATTCATCATCATCAACAACATATACTATGATCTATGTTTTCCACTTAATATACCGCACCAGCTATTACTAATTGGCACCTGCTTTAATCTTATGAGCACTACTCATGAAATGGTCCCAACCGAATTGTTCACCAGCAGCCCGTTGAATATCACAGCTAACAAATAGCATGCTAGACATACAAATCATGCAATGCATTAACGTACTTAATATATCAGCTCCCGCCTCGTGATTAGAATGATCTTAATTCATGTGGGTAGATTAATCCAAAATGGATTGAAAAAAGAAAAGATATATTATCATCTTCTAAGACCGAAAATTTGTCCCACGATACAAAAGATACAACAGTGAACTATTCACCGGCCCGTTCACAATCTAGACTAACGCTTTTCTAGTAATTCTTTGCTGTTCCAGAAGGTAGCCTCAAGGTAGCTAATTTACTATCATTGATGTCTGCAGGAATTTGAGCAATAACAAGCTGACTGGACCCATCCCCGACTCCCTCGGACAATTGCAAAAATTGACCAACTTGTGAGCCTCGAGACACTAGCTTTGAAACTTCATCGACCATGATCTCATAGATTGCCTAGTTACATTCATTTATTGTTTGTAGTACTGATCATATGCACATATAGGTATATTAGAAGTACCCCTTGTGAATGAGGTCATTAATCTTGTAATTTATTGGCCGTTTTCCATGGATTTCAAATTAGAGATATACGAAACAACAACTTCACCGGGAAGATTCCATCTTCGCTGCTACAGATGGCCAACGCAAAACAGCTGGATTTCAGGTGATTAATAACTCCACTCATTACCAAATGACCTCTAATATGGTACTATATTCCTCATTTCATGTTCTCCGTCAAGAGTCATTTTAATAATTCGGATAGTACTGTGCTGATCATTTTCCTGTTCTGAGCTTAGAGCAATTAAGCAAAGTAAGTAATATATATTGCTCATTTCTGCAGACTGTTCTCATGAGATTAACTTGGTTCAGCGTTACAAGATCTCTGCAGGCTTTGGGTGTACATGGGCCACAACTAATTGCACAAAAACATGCCCCAAATTAAAACTGAACAATTACATCAATAATGCATAAAACCTCACTGATTCTCAAATTTAGTCTTTTGATCTAATCATATGTATAATACTCGCGTACTGGTGCATGGCTGAATAGGTATGATGGCAACCCATTTTTATGCCTTGATCCAAATAATACGACATACTGCGCGTCACCTTCACCTCCCTCTTCACCGAAGCTTCCTTTGATTATTGGATCGGTTGCTGGGGCAGTAGTCCTTGCTGTTGCAATTTGCATACTAGTCATCATTTGCAAGAGAAGGAAGCGGACAATTCCTTCTGCAACTAGAAGTTTTCCTCCACACTCAGGCGACAATATCACTCCTCACGGTTGTTAGTTACATAATGCCGTCTCCAACATTTACCTTAATTAGACAGCATCAGTATGTTTACTGCATGTTTCAGCAGCCAGTCTAATTAGAGACAATTAATTTTTGCAGATCTGAGGCACAAACCAAATAACATTGAAATCCAACCTTCTGGCGCCAGGGACTTCCCATATCAAGATATCATTGCAGCCACTGGCAATTTCTCGACGATCCTTGGCAGAGGTGGTTTCGGGAGTGTGTACAAGGGAACTTTGAAAGATGGTACAGCCGCTGCCATCAAAGTGTTGTCGGATGCGTCGCAACAAGGCACGCGCCAATTCATCACCGAGGTGCTGATGGACAACTGCAATATTCCCAAGCCTGAATGGAACCCTAAATTTATGAGCGGTGATTTTGACTTGTGAGTCTCTCTCATTCATTTACCGCAGGTAACTATCCTGTCGCGAGTACATCATCGGAATCTTGTGCGATTGCTGGGATATTGCACTGAGCCAAAGCTGGTCCTGGTGTATGAATATATGCCTAACGGATCACTCTATGATTGTTTGTTCAGTAAGACTTCTTACAATCAATATAATCGTTGTTAGTAGTTACCAAGAAAAGAAAATCCCAGAAGTTAGTGCATGATCTTCTCCTGGTTTTAATCTTGTCTTTCTTTTCGTAAAATATAAGGTCGAAATTCCTCATCGCTGCCAACTCCGTTGACCT
>JBBBWG010025779.1:14471-52977 GCA_037176905.1 Azolla pinnata
GATGAGCCTTCCTCTAGGAGGGAAGAACCTTCCTCTAGGAAAGATGAACCTTCCTCTAGGAAAGATGAACACTCTTCGAAAAGGGATGAACACTCTTCGAAAAGGGATGAACACTCTTCAAAAAGGGATGAACACTCTTCGAAAAGGGATGAACACTCTTCGAAAAGGGATGAACACTCTTCGAAAAGGGATGAACCCTCTTCTAGACGGGAGGAAGCTTCTTCTAGGAGGGAGGAACCATCCTCGAGGAGAGATGAACACCCATCGAAAAGGGATGAACACTCATCGAAAAGGGATGAACACTCTTCCAAAAGGGAGGAACCTTCTTCGAAAAGGGATGAACCGTCTTCAAAAAGGGATGAACCTTCTTCTAGGAAGGATGAACCTTCTTCTAGGAAGGATGAACCTTCTTCTAGGAAGGATGAACCTTCTTCTAGGAGGGATGAACCATCCTCGAGGAGAGATGAACACTCTTCGAGAAGGGATGAATCCTCTTCTAGAAAGGAAGATCCTTCTTCTAAGAGGGACGAACCTTCGTCTAGGAGGGATGAACCTTCTTCTAGGAGGGATGAACCTTCTTCTAGGAGAGATGATCGCTCCTCTAGGAGGGATGAACTTTCCTCAAGGAGGGATGAGAGGGATGAACCTTCTTCTAGGAGAGATGCGCGCTCCTCTAGGAGGGATGAGCCTTCCTCAAGGAGGGATGAGAGGGATGAGCCTTCCTCGAGGAGGGATGAACCGTCTTCCAGGAGAGATGAGCGCTCCTCTAGGAGGGATGAGCCTTCCTCTCGGAGGGAGGAGCCATCATCTAGAAGGGATGAGCCATCAGCTAGAAGGGATGCAACCTCTTCTAGGAAGGACGAAAATCTTTCCAGACGAGATGAAAATTCTTCCAGGAAGGATGAATCCTTCTCTAGGAGGGATGGGCATTCTTCCAAAAGAGATGAACCAGATTCCAGAAGGGAGGAACTGTCTTCTAGAAGGGAGAAAATAAGAGAAGATTCTCCATCTAGAGAAAAAGAAGCTGAAGTATCTGCTCAAGAGGAATATGCGGAAGGTGAAAAAACTGGCGATGGGATGCTCTCAAGATCTCCACTGAAAGAATCAAGTCCTATACCAGAGTCTGATGATGAGAAACGAGTCACAGAGCAAAATGTTGCTGACATTAAAGTACCTGCCATGGACAAGGATATTGAAGATGGTGCAGAGGTTGTAAGCAGTTCATTTTTCATATGCTGTCTGCAGGTCCAAATGCTATAGTAAACGATAGAGAGAGTTAACGTGATTTGTCTGTTTCGTCCTTTGTTAGGATCTGGAGGCTGATGATAATGGGGATGATGAAGATTCCAAGGAGAAGAGACGACCTAGAAAGAAGCATAGGAAATCTGAGGATATTGAAAAACATGACAAACGGAGGAAAAGGCACAGGCACAGGCATCGATCCCCATTAGATTCCACAGATGCTATTCCTTCTCTAGATGGTCCCAGTCACAGTGATGGTGGTGCCATAAAAGATGTGACAAAGAAAGGCGGATCGTCAAGATCTGCATCGTTGAGTAATAGTGGAAGCGATTGAAAATTGGCATCCTCAGCTCATGATGATAAGGAACTGCGTTAGGTCTTTTTGCAAAATTTTCTTTTGTATTTGAGACAACCCATTGCCTAATTACCCCAATCACAAAACTGTTTTTCGTGCCCATGTGCCATAATATGCAGGTTGGAGAACGAGGAGAATTGTGTAAGGATATATTCTTTGTATTGGAGATGACTTCAGAAGCTGATCTTAACAACACACTTTGTTACTCTCGACACTGTAGGTAGTTGAACTGAACAACATTGACTCATGCTCAAGGTCCTTAATTTGACTAAACTTAATATTTGCGCACTATGAAGGGGCTATTACTATGTTTGGACGTGTAGTGTTGCCCTTGTGGAAGGTTGTATGCTTTTTCTCATGTTCTTTGCTAATGCAGAGTACTAGTAGGTGATTCAATGATTTGCACAATGAATTTCTTGATATTTTTTGCTTGATGCTGATGATGGGTTTAGTCAGATAGTGGCTGTAGAAAGTCAGATATACTCAGGAAATGGGTGATCCTATCTTGCTGGTTGTATGGAAATGTGCTTTTCAAAGCTCATCGTAGATTTGGTTGCTTTGATATGTTTATTTGTAATGCTATTATATGTATGTGCTCATGGAGGAGCCATGCCTTTTATAAATTTACAGTTGTGTCTTGGTTGCAGTGTGATATTTTGCTGCTTGCAAGCAAAGTCTGAGTTGGAACATTCCAGCTTCAACATCAGCAGAAACGTAACTTACGCCTAAGACAGCTAAGTGAGGCGATTCTGTTACCATGCCTGATTTGGAGTGTCAACTAACTGTTATTTGAGAATATGAATCATATTTCATTGGCAAGTGTTTTTTTCTCTGTTGCTGGTTTATGCTCATCGAGTACGTTTTGTATTGTAGATAATCCAAAACCCCATTCAGGTTAGATGATTGCTTGCCTAACTGGTTATGATGCGAGAAATAGTGTTCCTCGTGATGTTTTGTATAGAGCCTACCACATTGACATTCCCATTCTTTTGTTAAAAAAGTGCTGGATATGCTGGGATGTGAAAGTCCATAAACATTTGCATCATTGGTTCATTCTGCAGGCTAAATTGGAAATGCTGGAGTATATGTGCCCAGCCAGATAGGCATATGGTCTATTTGTGGATCAGTATAGTATGCACTAATACAATAGTGACTGACTGAAGATCTTCTCAATTGTGGGGAAACCTGACTGCTTGACTATGCTCTTGCTAGGAGTGAACACTGCCATAAAGCAACTGTTTTCATAATTGGAAGAAGGCTATGTATGTAATGCTCTGTTCTGAAGAGCCCTTGCTGTTCATCTTCATGCTAATCTGCACAAGTGCTCATCTACAAAGTCATGGGATAGGCATATTATACACTTTGATGGTGGGTGGGTTGGTTTATGCTTAATCTTTTCTATACACTTTTGATGGACTAGGACATTTCTTTGTTCTATTCGACGATGTCCAATGAAGGAAGAAATAATAGATGAGTCAGTGAGTGCCGAATACGTTTCTTTTTTGTTGATGAAACTAGTCTTTGTGCCCAAGCTTTGATTGAGTTCCTGTTGGAGAAAGCTTCTGACAGTTTGTATAAAGCAAAACTTACCCTTTTGGCTGTTTTTTTGTTGGTTTCTGGTAAGTGATCTAAAACCCTGAAAAAATTCTCTCTTCATATACTGGCCTTTTTGTGGTGCTATGTATTACCCAGGCCCACACATATGGTGCTATGGATAACAGATCTAGTAGGGTTTGTATTACAATGGCAGGAAATTGTTGGGAAGGCACACACAATGGTTCAAAGTGCAAATCGTCACATCGGAGAGAACATGTTTCAAGATGGTAGGTGAAAACTGCCTTAGGTAGGGATACAAAACACAACTTTAGCTTGCCTTTCTACATTGCTTGCAATCCAACCTTTTCGATCGATGGAAGCATTCGAGTTTTGTGTGGATAGAAAACAAAGAAAGTCGGGTATGCAGGTGGTAAACTTGTCGAGCTTCGATGCGGAACAAATTACAGGGGCAGATTGGTCTTACTGCAAGCAAGCAACTGGTCCCAGAACAACAAAGAGAGGAGAGAAACAAAGAAGAAGAACAAGAACAAGTTATTGTACAAAGGGTTTTTGATATTTTATTGGCTGTTTCATGAAGCTTTTCCTTTCTCCAGAGATGCAAATTATCAGAAGTTTGGTTGGCTGCGGAATGAGCCCATGGCCTTGAAGGCACTGGCGCGAAGTATGTACTGGTGGTAGCCTGCGGCAATGGCAGCTCCGACAAAGGGTCCGACCCAGAATATCCACTGCATTTTTGCCACAAGGAATTAACAGAAGAGAGCTTGATCAGCGAAATTGGTGTGAATTTTACTAGGGAAAATGATCGAGTAACGCCTGACAAAATCATAAATTACATTTTTAATGCCTAATGAAACTAGAAATTTACCGAAGATCAACATCGATTGATTAATACCGAATCGATTAATTAAGGTGAGCTCAATTACTATCAAATTAATTTAATGCTCAATTAATTGATGAACACTAAATTAGTCTGTTAATCAATTAATGAGATTATCAAAATTACTAACTTTTGTTGATCGAATATAATAAGGAAATCAATCAGGATCAATTAGTAGGAAGCGATTAGGAATAAAATCGATTAACTTTATTGATGCTGATGGAAGATGAGAGTAGGTGTTAATTAGTAATTTCTTATTCTAGTGGCCGTTAAAAATGTAATTTATAATTTTGTTAGACGTTTTTTGGTAATTGTCCCAATTTATTGCTTACATTTCAACGCCCGCTAAAATTAGACATTACATATTGAACGTCTAGTTCTAGCTCTCACTAAGGATTAATGCCAAGTAATCGATTAACACCGAATTAATTAGATTATGAAATTATTTTAGCTCATGTTAATCGAATCCAGTAAGGGAATCGAGCAAAATAGGAAGTAGGAAGCAATGAGCAAAATAGCAGTAGGAGGATTTATGACCCAATAAACACGAGAAGAGATATTAGCCAGATGGGAACGATTAGTAAGGAAAGGAACAGTAGAATCGATCAGCGAGAAGCGATTACGAATTTAATCAGTCAAAACGATTAAAACTAGGCATCAATCCGTACTTTCTCATTTTAGTGGGCATCGAAATGTAATTCTTAAATTTGTGACGCGTTTTTTGGTAGTTTTCCTAATATATACATATACATATACGTATATGTATACATATACATACATACATACATACATATACATATATATACATATACATATATATACATATGCATATATATATATATATATATATATAGGATTAGCTTCTTTAGTCCTTACATGATCATCCCAGGATTCCTTGTGCCCGTAGATGACGGCGGCGCCAAAGCTGCGGGCGGGGTTGATCCCGGTCCCAGTGATGGGGATGGTGGCCAAGTGGACCATGAAGACGGCGAATCCGATGGGAAGGGGAGCGAGAACCTGTCGGATTAAGAAAAAAAACAAAACGGGGTCGCAGAAATCAGTTAAAAAACACTTGGCAATTGATTAGATCGACTGTGCTAAGCTTCATTCGATCGATTCGATTCTATTCTATTTGATTCGATTCGATTCGATGCCTACAAAGAAAGCAGAGGGAAGAATCGATCAGGTGCCAGGTGGATCAGGAGATCAGAGTCCTGTTGCAGATGGGTTTTTTTTTTTTTTTTTTTTTGTAAATTTCATAGTCGCAGATGCTGGGATTGATCTGACTCGCTTACCGGGACGTGGGAATCGCGTGCATTGCGCTTGGGGTCGGTGGCGGAGAAGACAGTGTAGACAAGCACGAAGGTGCCGATGATCTCGGCCGCGAGGCCAGTGCCCTTGGAGTAAGTCGGGCTCACGACGTTGGCTCCGCCTCCAGATGCTACGTACAGAGCTGTCTGAAAGGACTTGATGAGGCCCACGCCGCAGATCGCGCCCACGGATTGCGCAATGATGTAGCCGATCGCGCGCGGAAGCGTCACCTTCCGCGCCAGGAATAGCCCGAATGTTACCGCAGGGTTGATATGCCCACCTGCCAGAATTTGGAGTCAGAGCTGCCTGCTTACAGATCTGCTGATGACCTCGAATCGATATTCAGAGATGAATGGGAATATGCTAGAGTCTCGACACGTGTCGAGCTGTTACAGATGATCTTTGCTAAAAGATTGAATCGATATTAGAGATTGAATGGGAATGTGCAAGAGTCCGACAAGTGTCAAGCTGTTAACAGATCTCTCGGCTGATGAGCTGAAGCTATACTTAGCGGAGATGAGAGAGAATAGAATGGATTAAGGGTGCTCAACCACACCAAACCACCTGCTGAGCGAAGGACTTTTGCAAACGAATCCCTCCTACTATTTTGTGTCCTAAACCCCAAAGAATATCAAACACCTCGGATTTATATCTCGGAAAGGTGGACACATAAAAGATCCGATGACTGAGAGCCTAGCCTCATCGAGAGAGTCTTCAGAATTTCTCTGATAACTAGTAGTTAGATTGGTTTTTCTAGGGCTCCCTGACTGCAAAGTGTGTTCAAACGTTTTTAGTGACAGATTGGGGCTAGTCTCAGTCTTAAGACAACCCCTTAAAACCAATCAAATTAGCCTTATAAATTGGTTCCCTAAAGTTATGCCCGCAACACCAGCCACGGATCCATGCTTTGATGCAATCATGCATGGCAATGCACGCTACATCGATGTGGCTTGTCACTACTGAATTCATGTAGTAGTAGTAGTAGCAGCAGTAACTCTACTCTGCTGCTGCTGCTGCTGCTACTGAGTCGGAAGGTGGCATTTTCTTTATTAGGAACATGTTCAATTTTCTATTTTCACACGTTTAATTCTCTCTTGTATGCACTGCTCTCTCTATTACAACACTCTCTCTAATACAATGCCCTCTCTAATATAATGCCCTAAAAAGACAGTGCGTTATGCTGCAACGCGGGTGTTATATTCTGTGTTGTTGAGAAACGCGTATTTTTATAAGTAAAATACGTTTTAGGATACTCAGATATATTCTCCACATAGTTAATATTTTGGAACTGTCAAATTTTTAGTCAATTTTAAAAATACCAAAAATGGTTTTTAACTAGGGCCATTGTTTTAACTTGAAATTTGGGAGAGTGGATATCAGTCAATTTATTAACTTAAAATTATAAACTTGATTTCGTATATTTCAAGATTTTATAAATTTACTAACACCGAGAAATAGAATATAAAAACTTTTAATGATATGTAGGTTTAATCAATTGTAAATTTGTATAATTACTTAAGGTATTTTAACATATCTAACCCATATTTTACTTATTTAATCCGTACGTAACATGTATTCTATGTATTGAACCCGTATATAATGTATTTAACTGTATTTTACGTATTTAATCTGCATGTAACCTGTATTCTACATATTGAACCCGTATATAATGTATTTAACCCGTATCTAACTGTATTTTACGCATTTAATCTGTATTCTCCATTATTTAACCCATATTTAAGATATTTAACAATTATACACTAATATACGTATTCTACGTGTTTATAAAATCTTTATGAAGTACTATTAAAATACGTAGCATACATACTGTATGCATACGGTGTACTACGGATGTAATAACATTGGTTGTAACATTGGTTGTATAATGCATTAGAGCGGATATACGTTGGCAATAGCAGTAGCAGTAACAATAATATCTGTAGTAGCAGTAGCAGCATCAGTAGCAATAACAATATCAGTAGCAGTAACAGTAACAGTATCAGTAGCAGTAACAACAACAGTATCAGTAACAGCAACAGTATTGGTAGTTACCGGAGATGCCTGCGGTGCAGTAGACGAGGACGAAGATCATGCCGCCAAACGCCCACGCGATGCCGAGGATGCCGACGCCGCCGCACGACTTGCTCTGCACCACCCCGATCACGGTTGCGACGCAGATGTAGAGGAACAGCAGAGTGGCGACGAACTCGGCGATGAGAGCGCGGTAGAAGGACCAGCGCCCGAGCTCTTCGGCGTCGAACAGCGGCGCAGACGGCGGGTCCACGTAATCACGCCCTCCGCCCTCTGCGTTGTCGCCTGCAGCCCCTTTGCCCATTTCTCTCTCTTCACAGTAGCAGTCTGTTTGCTTCAGTCGGTCTGGGTTCGAATCTCGCTTGTTTGAATCTGGCTTTGTTTGCTTCAGCTGATCTGGGTTCGAGTCTGGCTTTGTCTGCTTCAACTGACCTGGGTTCGAGTCTGGCTTTTCCCTGAATCTAGCGAGCTGGTCTGGGCTCCGTATTATTTATATATATATATATGTCTGCTCGAATCTGGCTTCGTCTGGGGCCTGAAGCTGGCTCTGCTCGCTCGGTCTCGCTAAGTTTGGTCGGGCTTGATCCAGCCTCTTTGTGTCCACACTTAAGGCTCTGCGCTCGGAGTCGGCGCCAAGCAGAAAACTCCTGTATCAGCTGCTTCAGCTCCCACTGCTATCTTCCCCTCTCTCAATCTCTCTCTCTCTCTCAGGCACAGAAACAGAACACAGACCCAAAGCCACAGATACAGATACAGATACAGAAACAAGCGACAAGTCTGTAAGTAAAGATGTTGGGGGGGCACTTTGCACTCTGCGGGAGCTCCGGTAGTCTTGCTTGCCTTATTTATTGGATCACTGAAGAGCACCTCTCTCTCTCTCTCTCTCTCTCTCTCTCTCTCTCTCTCTCTCTCTCTCTCTCTCTCTGTGTCTTTCGGCATTTTATTTCTTTATTTTTACAATAATGTCCCCTCTTTTGTCTGTTCTTTAAAGAGTTCCCCCCCTTGTGGTGTTTCGAACCACAAACCGGTTGTCGTGCGTCGGCCACCGCCCTGGAGCCGACATTCGCGTGAAATACGGGCGCGAGATCGTCTTCCACGTGTCCCTTATCCGGAGCACGAGAGTCCAATGGCCTCATCGGGATCGATCGAAGCCGATCATACTGGTGCCCACCCAATACCCATCGGCCCATTGCTCGATCGATCGATCGATCGATGGATACTAATTGTTTATGTTGGAGTAAAGCTAACACAGACAGAGTATTTTCGAGCCTGTTAGTAGCAGCAGTAGCAGCAGCGGTCAGTGAGTGAAGTCTGGAGAGCCCACTAGTGAGTGGACCCTGACTTTATCGTGGACAACGCAGAGGCTGGTGGAAGTTATCCAGAAGGACAAAAGGGAGAGAGAGAGAGAGAGAGAGAGAGAGAGAGAGAGAGAGAGAGAGAGAGAGAGAGAGAGAGAGAGAGAGAGAGAAAGACAAGAAAAAATTAAAGAAATCGCTCCTCGATTCCTTCCTGTTAATTGTAGTCGAAGTTATTCTCGGACCAAACTTTATCGGAATCTCTCTCAGTTCGCGCGCGATGTTTGGCGCAGGTTTTTCCTGGGGGCCTAGAGAGCTGCGATCGCATCCGGGGTTCCTTTGCTTCCGAGTAGTTCATTTTTAAAAGAGTGATTCATCAAGCATGCTTTGCTGGCTAGATTAAACTAATCGCCAAAGATGGCGAGGAATACGTATGTATGTATGTATGTATGTATGCATATACATTTGGATGTATACAGTGCGTCCTTGTCTCCTTCGGGTTTTAGTGTTTTTTTTAGCTGGATTCTCCCCCTGTTCCATCTAGCTATATATAAATCTAACACAATTAGGTCCATTATTGAAGATCCGAGTGGGGGGTTTGCTTGAAAAAAACTCCCTCTCACTGGCACTGTCACATTCCTCGCTCCCGACGCCCAGAGACTCTGAGACGTTGTTTATTCTGCACTTCATGCCAGACTCAGAGACTCATATGGAATCTATCGATTTCTTCATCATCATCACCATCATCATCATTGCTGTCGCCATCATCACCATCTTCGTTCTTTCCTCTTTTTCTCTTCTTTGTGGGACGATTCGGCAATCATGCGTGTCCTTCTGGCACCGAGCTCTTTGCCGATCACTGGGGCAAGATCCATAGATTCTCCTCCATTTCTTCTTCCGCTTCTTCTTCTTCTTCTTCTTCTTCTTCTTCTTCGTCTATGTGCCGATTTGCACAAAGGGATTTGTTTAGTATGTCCAAAGTCAGGGGGCAAGATTCTCTCTTTCGTCGAATGCCATGCGCATACACATACACACATGCATACAAGCAAAAGCAACCATACCGAAATCGATGTATATATAATAGCATTCTTAGATTCTCTTTGTGTAATGTATATATATATGTGTGTGTGTGTGTGTGTGTGTTTGTGTGTCTATAGAATGAACAAAAGCAAGGATCATTCAAAAGCTGGTAAGTAGTTTCTTGGCTCAATTTTTTTTCTGTTGAAAATAAGAGAGAAGTGACGACGAAGAACACCACCAATCTTATTGTGCCCACAAGCACCACTTTCCCAAGAACTACTCTCCTTTTGCTTCCGTTGCTTTCGATGCTCCTTGTGTGTGCTTATTGTTACAAAGGAACAAGTGAGAATCATCATTCCAAGCACACTATAGAGCTCTAGATTGATCATGTGCTTGCTGAGCAAGCACATGGCACCCACTTTCCCATCGACAACCAAACAAGCATGTATATAATTGTGTGTGTGTGTGTGTGTGAATTTAAAAAAAGAATGGTTGGGATTCATATCCGATATTCTTCATGCTTCGCTGATTCCAATAGAATAATATTAGATTGGGAATGAGCTATCCACAACTCACACAAATGCAAATCAGAAACCTCAACCCATCCAATGGCAGCAAGGATCTCCACGTTCGGTTGTTGGTAGATGTCTAAATCTGTTAAAAGTGCCAGTCATATATATAATGAAAATTTATCTTAGATAGTACAACGAAGATCTCACCATAGCTTTTAAGTGTTGTATATGTGCTTGTGTATATTCTAATATGTAATGTGTACTGACATCTTTGGTGTTCTAGTATGCGTACTCCGATCTCTCTTTCTCTGTCTCTCTCTCTTTCATTCTCACAAGGACTTTCATCTGAATTATGTTTCTCATTAGATGACAAACCACCTCATCCAAAATTCCATGACATTGAAAGCTGAAATGAAGGTGTCATTGCCATGGGAGGACTAACATAAAAACATCAATCAGAATTAGATAAGAATGGACCAGCAAGTTCAAGGGTTGATACATGTAAGAAGAAACAGACAACTCAGAAGTATATAATGTTAAAGAATTAGATAAGAATGGACCAACAAGTTCAAGGGTTGATACATGTAAGAAGAAACAGACAACTCAGAAAACTAATTCCATAGTTGTGCATAGTAGTTTATATGAAGAAAGCCGGCGAGAAATGTCGACCAACGAGATGCCTTCGATTTAATGTATGTGTAGTGGAAAAATAGGCTAAATTCCTCGATTCAGTGTAAGTGTAGTGTAAAAATAGATTAAATTCCTCGATTCAGTGTACTTATAGTGGAAAAATAAACGAAATTATTATGATCGGTCACTACTTGAATACGGTGTTATGTGCCAACCAAGTAAGGGCATCATCCTTCAAAGGAGACAATAATTGTGGCAAGCTCCTTGTCATAAATCAAATAGCTCATTTTGGCTTCAGTGAATTTTCAGGAATAGTACACCACTAGATGCACTATGTTGGTGTCTTCTACTTAGGATAAGATGATATCAATAGTGAAGTCAGAGGTGTTGGTTTCATCTTGAAAGGGTTTTGTTGGGTCGGCATGGAGAAACATAAGAGCAGTATTTAATGCTTAAGTGCCTCAAATGCATTTTGTGTCACTGAGATCCATAAAAATGGAGTACTTTTGCGGGTGAGTGCGATTAAGGGTTGTGTTAGGGTGGAAAATCCCTTGATAAACTGACAATAAAAATTCGCAAAGTTGAGAAATGTCTGAACCTCTTTAAGTCGAGTTAGAGTTGCCCACTCTCCAATGACTACTACCTTTTTTATATCCATCCTAATGCTATTGGGCAAGATAATGTAACCCAAGTATTCGATCGAGATACGGTCAAACTCACATTTTTCACTTTTGGCATAAAGTTCGTGTTCTTGAAGTTTGACAAGAACTAATCGGACATGTTGGCTGTGCTCTTCCGTGTTTGACAAAAAAACTAAAATATTATCAAGGTAAATTAAAAAAAAATGATCGAGATATTACTAGAATATATCGTTCATCATATATTAAAAAACGGTTGGGGCATTAGTAAGACCAAAAGGCATTACATTATATTCGAAATGCCTATATTATTTTTCAGAATGCGGTTTTCAACTCATCACCGGGCTTGATGCGTATCAAATTGTAGGCATCACGGAAATTGATTTTGGAGAAGACATGTGGGGATTGGAGCTGATCTATGAGTTCAGGGATGAGAGGTAACGAATAGCGGTTGTGGACAGTGAGTTTGTTGAAACTCCAAGAATCGACACATAAGCCTAGAGAGTTGTCATCCTTCTTGACGAATAGGATGGAGCCTGGCTAGCGACTTAAAAGGTTGAATAAATCCTTTCTCGAGGTTCTCATCAAGATATCCTCGAAGGGCCTTTATCACTAGTGCAGACAACCCATATAAAAACTCGAATAAAAAAAAGTTTTAAAGACATGAGTTGCCATTAAATATAAGTGATTTGGACCCAACAAAACTTGGTTGGTGGTTGAATATAGGCTCTCTCGAATGGGGCGCTAAAGATCTTCAAGATAAAGCATCTGTCTTTTCTTATTACACTCCGAGGCAATATGTGATGAGAATATCAAAGCGTGTAAGAAATTGTACCTATTGAGTTTGATGACGACTTAAGACTCGAGATATTTAAAAATATGTGAGGTTCTTGTGAACATTTTGTGAGGAGAACCTTCTAAAAGGTGATATCACTGCTCAAATGAGTCGACAATAGTCAAAAGCTCTTTACCATGTATCTCATAATTAATTTCTATAGTTTTAAAGTTACATGAATGAAACACAACTACATGTAGTTTCCGACCATTATTTGCTATCTACGACAAGATACTTCCTAACGCAAAATCAAAGGCTTCTACTTTTAATAACAAAAGGCTTAGAGAGGTCAGCACACATGAAAATAGGAGTTGATGTAAATGTTTGCTTTAACGTATCAAACGTTTTAGTTGCACTAACATTTCAAGTAAATGTTTTGTTCTTCTAAGTGAGCTCTATAAGAGGCATCACGAACTTCAAATAGTTCTTAATAAATTTATGATAAAATCTTACGTACTCCACTTTGATACATTCATAAGTTCATGTGTATTTATCAATTTCATTTGTTATAAAATGCAGTTTGAAATTCTTGAATATCTCTATTTTTTGTACTTTTTTTTATACATGTGTGAATAATCATGGGACATTACCAAGTTCTGGGCATAATAGATGTGGGAAATTGCGCAATCACAATGCAAGAAACATAAGTGTGGTAAATATAACGTCCTTGACACACCCATTGATATGTCAAATTTGGCTACAAGGTTGCAATAAATACGCGTAAATGCACGATAAATACACGATAAATGCATGACAAATGTGTGACAAATTATAGTGGTCCTTGACACACCCGTTCATGACAGGTCAAATTTGGCTACAAGGTTGCAGTAAATACGCGGTAAATGCACGATAAATATACGATAAATGCGTGGAAATATACGGTAACCCTACAACAGAAACTAACTGCCTTATAACAAGCTAAACCCTTAGAATTGGAGGAGTTGAATATGGGTGTATTTGGAGCCCCTAATAAAAAAACCGGTTAGAGAAGAGTTTAAACAAAGCATAGTATCTATGCTTACCACTTATAAAAATGTTTTGTGGTCCTGTGAAGGCATAAGATGATTGGACCCAAAATTTTATCAACATCAAATAAACCTTGGTGTGTTAATATCACACTTGGTAAGGATGCAATTCCCATCTAACAATAATGATACCGGTTGAATCCATATTACATTCCTAATTAAGTCAATAAAGAGATCGACAAGTTATTACATATATGGTTCATTAGACTAGTCAAGAAAGCTAGTTGGTTGAGTTATATCGTGTAGTCCCAAAGAAGAACCGCAAGATTTTAGTGTGCTTAGATATTGAGCTTAGATTATAATAAGCTCAATAGAGGGATAATTAATAATATATTTGCACTACCATTTACAGATGGTATTCTAGACACAATAGAAAAACATGAAATATATAACTTTTTAAATGGGTTTAATAGATATAACCAAATACAAATGGCCTCAAACGATTAAGAGAATATAACATTTATCATAGAAAGAGAGTCTTTGCGGCCATGTTAATACTGTTTGGTTTCAAAACAACCGTAATAACATTTCAATGCATCATCTCGAAGATATTTTGTAGAATTATACAAGTTGTTTCAGTTGATTTTGTAGTGTATGTAGCACGAAGGACTAACATTTGCATTGTTCATAGCTATGCTTGCGATGATATAAATTAGCACGACTAAGCCTAAATCCAATAAAATGTGCTTTTTTTGTGACAACTAACATGTTTCTAGGACAAATTGTTAGTAAAGAAGAGGACCTAAGAGAGGCCAAAGCAATAGTGAATGCACAAGCACCAAGCAACGCAAAAACATTAAGTCGATTTTTGGGGCAAATTTGATGCCATAGCTAGATGTTGCATTAATTAAGAGATTTTGCAACCTCATTATATTCACCGATTTTTGAACCCATGGAAGAAAGTCCTACCAAACCTTAAAAGTGATATTAGCGAAAGTATAACTCATTTAACCACCCAACTGGGATGAACCATTCCATGTATTTGTGGACACAATCATATTGATTCAATGATGTGCCGTGTTGGTTCAACAAGTATATTACGCAAGCTAAGCAAAATTATATTATTATTGAACAAAAAGTGTTAGAGATGATTTATAACGGACAACGCAAGACAAAATTGTTCTACTATTGGGTAAAAAGTTCATTTTTTATATGGATCATTCAACCCAATTGTACCTGATAGTGAAAGCTTCATTGATAGGAAAATTAGCTCAATAGACATTGTTTTCAATTAGTCTGAGGTTGGTCTGAGGTCGACATTAAACTTGGGGAGAAGTGAGGCTTAGAGAGACCTTAATCCCACCAAGGGCATTATACAAGGGAGCAAGAGAGAGGCACAACTTGAGAGAGAAAAACAGTCTCAAATCCTCATTAGAAGGTAATTACAAGGCTAGGGTTTCACCAGGTCAAATACACATTTACACTTGGATGCATAAGACATATATACATACCACAATGCCCCGATAACACCTTATAGGCTTGTAAAATAGTGCCTTACACAATTGAACCATGCAAAATTCTTTGATAAAGAATCAAAGGTTTCATTATGTCTTCGTGATGTTTTGGCTTTAACAAAGTATAATTTTCTCCCATTTCATTTTACCCTGACTTCACTTTTTTATTTTGCAATCCAACTTACCCCGGTGCAAAGAGCACATCTAAACTTTCGAACTAGTTTACATTCCATATCTCTAAATACCTCTGCGGAATGTAACTTACCTTAGTACAAATAACACATCTAAACTTTCAAACTACTTTATTTTTTATCTCTAAATACCTTCGCAAAATATAATGGTTGAACTAATGACCTCATAGTTCTCACCAAACAACCTTTTCAATTTCGGTACACTTATCTTTTTAGTTTTATTATTTCATATAGTTCCTTTTAGCTTTTATATCGCATGTCTCCTATTCTTAGTATTCTCAACTCGTTTCTCTTCTCTTCTCCACATTCTTAGCTTGCTTCTTGCTGACTTGCAATTGGCTCCTTTGCATGTTGTGGTCGTGGCATCTTTATGAACATCTATTACATGGCTACTACATGTCCATCGTTACATGGATAGTCGCGAATCACGACTCACACCTATATGTGTGTATATTGCACATTTATAAGCATATAATTACATATATTATGTGTTCTATAATATATTTTCTCCAAGGTTTAAAATTAGATGCAAGATAGACATATTCTCTATATATTGTGTTTGAGTTGGGGTCCAATGATACCTTTATCAATCTCCTCTAATAGGATCTCCTTCATCATCTTGTCGAGCATGAGCTTTGTGGAGCTATTGGTGAAGATGCTCCAAGAAATTGAAAGTTTTCTTCTCCTTGGTCACATTGAAATAAATGTTCACGGTCACATGTATTTGGATTGTTGAATAATCAAAAAAAATTTAGAGACATGGAACTAAGTTTGCACTTGTGACAAATTGCTTTCATTCGAGCTTAGGTAATGATGACATTCTGCATCATCTCCTTTCACGTGACAAAGGTTTTTTTATATGGTTAACTTTTGAACCTTGTAGCTCACACTGAAGGCTGAAACCATTATTACTATGAATGTTAGTCGCTACAATTTTTCTTTATCCTTCCTTAGCTCGACTCTTCGTTGATCCAAGCGTGCCTTTATAACGTTGCTGGGAACTTGTGTAGATCAGCACTCATATTGAATTTGCTGATATAATTAGTCAAGCTTGACAATATTTAGTTGTCAATTCTTGTTCTTCTTATACTTGTCACAACTTGGACTCGATTTCCCTCTTACACCACTTGTTGGTGGCTATGTAGATGCCACTCAACAATCTTTATTGACTCTTGTTGATATCTTGTGATTATAACAAACAGAATATATTATGTAAACGAATAGAAAGAATTATTGTAGTAAAACTTAATCATATGCATATGCAAGAGGTCAACCCAATCACCTTGTCCCAAAGTAACCTCAACACTTTGAGGTTCAATATTTGGAAAGAACAAATGCAGATTGTTTGATCATCAAAGCCTAACAATAGATCTCATCAATCTCACACGCAATGAAAAAATGCCTTGACGAGAACAAAGAATCAGATTCTTGAGCACAAATAAATAAAATGATGAAGAATGGCATGCTCTACTTTTGGGGCTGACCACTTCATCAACATGATGGGACTTGTTCATTACAGTAGGGCAAAAACTACTTATGAAGCAAGCACTAGTGCCATGCAAGTTTTATAATTGCTTTCCCATTGCATATGATAATTTCAATAGGATTCACTATAAGCTTCAGCCGATCAAATTCAACATCGTAGCAAGAGCAAGTTACAGTTCTGCTCGGAATGCGACAAACTCCATGATCTACAGCTTCTCGAGGAGTTGACAAACTTGGAATCGCTGTAAGAAGCCCAAGCACATCAGATCTAAATGTTCAAGCCAAAGCAATTAGACCTCACCACCATAATCACCATCACCATCCTGAGCATGATTGAAAACATCGTAGCAAGATAAGTTACAAATCTGCTCGAAATGCAACAAATTCCAGGATCTACAACAAGTTGAGGGGCTGACAAACTTGGAATTGCTGTAAGAAGCCTGGGCACATGAAATCCAAATGTTCAAGCCAGTGCAATCAAACTTCACCCGCAGTAATCATCATCACTAGCATGACCATGATTGACAACATTGTTGCAGAGAAGTTACAGAAATGCTCCGAATGCGACAAATTCCAGGATCTACAGCAATTCAATGAGTCGACAGGCTTGAAATTGTTGTAAGAAGCCCGGACACATCAAATCCAAATGTTCAAGCCAGATCAATCGGACCTCACCACCGTAATCATCATCATCACCATCACGACCATGATCGACAACATCGTAGCAGAAGCAAGTTACAGTTCTGCTCCGAATGCAACAAACTCCAGAACCTGCAGCAAGTCGAGGAGCTTGCAGTCGCTGTAAGAAGCCCGGGCACATCAGATCCAAAATGTTCAAGCCAGAGCAATCAGACCTCGCCACAGTAATCACCATCGCCATCATGGCCACGATCAGCAAGCATCGTAGCAGGATCTACAGCAAGTTACAGCTCTGGTTGGAACGCGACACAGATTCCGGGATCTGCAGCGAGTCGAGGAGCTGACAGACTCGGGAACGAATCGCTGTAAGAAGCCCGGGCACATCAAATCCAGAATGTTCAAGCCAGATCAGACCAAGACCTCACCACAGTAATCATCATCACCATCATGACCATGATCCTTCATCCTCTCTCTCCACATCCTCTCTCTCCACATCCTCTCTCTTCACATCCTCTCTCTTCCATCTTGTCATAAGACACTCGCTCATTCTCTCTCTAAAAGGGCTCTCTCTCTCTCTCTCTCTCTCTCTCTCTCTCTCTCTCTCTCTTCTCTCTCTTCTCTCTCTCAGCTTCGCCGTGTGAAGCTTCCGATCTCCGCCTCAGATCGAACCCTAAGCTCATCCATCCGTCGTCTTCTGCTTCGCTTTACGATCTTCTGCCAGGGTCGCGCCGGAGCACAAGCTCGATCCCCATAGCCCGCCCCCGCTTCCGGCTCCCCCCCCGCCCCCTTCCCTTCGGCCATGGCTACTGCCCCAACCTGGCAACCTCAAGACCAAGGATTGAAAGAGATTTGCTCGCTTCTCCAGGAGCACAGAGCTCCCAGCTCCGATCAGTCCCGTGTTTTCCAGCAGTTGCAGCAGTTCAGTCAGCTCCCGGATTTCAACAATTACCTCGCTTTCATACTCTGCCATGGCGAGGTACTTTTGCTTCCCTTTCGCTTGTATTCCTTGTTTCCCCCAGGAAGCATTCGAATGCGTACATCATGTCTTGCATCACGTTTCGCTTCAAGAAAAGTGGAACTGATGAACAATTTGTGCTTTTGTAATCTGATCTTTCTTTCAATTGTGTTTACCATTAAGATGCTGGCAATTAGGCCAGAGGAACGCGGAATCCTTTTAAACTGTTGTAAGTGCTAGCTGATCGGGAATCAACCCATATTTAGCTTCATTATGCTGTAAGAAAAATGACACATTTGAACTATTTCATATGACATTTGATCACTACGAAATCATTTAACTTGCAAGAAAGATCATGTGTTTTGATCTTTCCTCAATCATTTCTCAATGTCGAATGTTTCATGGACGGATTGAACAATTTCATATGTAAGTTAATCTCAATGTACACCTACGATTGAACTTTAAAACGTTCCACTAGCACGGAAGATGATGTTTTTGAACAAATTCAAAATGATTGTATTACATGTTTAGAGAATGGATAGCAAAACTTCTGAAATCAGTGTATAGGCATTTGATTAACATTATTGCACTTGGGTTTACGAGGCTACCAGGGAAGTGAAATTTATGGATCTTCTATTTAGCCCTAAGGATTATGCACAAGTTTATTCATTTGGATCTATCAATATGGGAATTGATTATATATTGATCCATACGTTTCTATAGAAAACAATTTGTATGTATTTTGATTAGATTTAAAGTCATACCTTGAGATTTCTCTGTGATTAGGAAGCTAGAAATTATTCATACTTCGCTTAGCAATACTACCATTGCAATGGAACCTTGAAATCAACTCATATGCATTGTGATATCGTGAGATGAAGTTGTCATATTAAACCTTCCTAAATGATGAGACAAGTTCATCTCAGAATCTTTGAACCATTTCAATTTAAACCAAATTCTGACTTAGTAATTTGTGCGAGGAAGGTTGAACTCTTGTGCCATATCTTATGATATTTGAACTTGGCTTAAAGTATGTCCAGATTGTGCATGCAACTTAATTCCCTGATTATACTGGAGGCTTCTATATGAGGATGAACTGGACTTTGGAATTTTCATGTGGTAGAATTTGTCTTCTCTTTGTGGATCTCGTGACAATAACTGAATCATAGGCATTCATTCTGCTGTCTTTCTCAGCAAACCACTCCATATTTATTTTCGTGCAACTTAATCATGCTTATAATATGATTCTAGTAGGAAGGTAAACACTTTGGCTGTTCTGAGGAGAAGATCTACATCATCCGTGTATTTTAATCTGTAGCCTATTCTAGAAACATTAACATGGGTGTACTTCCTAATAGGTTGATAGAGTCAGTTTCACAATTTTCATTACAGACAACAGTCTAGATGTGTCTGGTTGTTTCATATTCATGTTTAGCCCTAAGATGATATGAAGGGATTTGAAACTTTTACCATCACAATCACATCGAGTTTAGTGCTGAAGATCAGCGTATTTGGGTTTTAGTACAGAATGATGAGAAATCTTATGCACTTATTAATATGAGGTTATTTATTTAATTCATAGCTATGAATTCATGTCGGTCTCCTTTTTTTATTCTCAACATTTAATTCTAGTTACATTATATACACACATTAGTATGTTTGTAGGTCCTACACTATTTGGTTAAGCTTGCAATAATGCTAATACCTCTCATACCGATCTCAACGATAGATAAGCTACCAATTGACAGCATTACAGCCCACAGCTGCATATGTTTGTTTGCTTTGTCTATGCATTGTTGTTTCGTTAGCTGTTTTCTGGGTTTTAATCTCTCAACATTTCATTCTAGTATTTTTCTAAATCTAGAGATATTTGGACAGGGCCAACCTGTTGAAGTTCGTCAAGTAGCTGGGTTACTTTTAAAGAACAGTCTGAAAGTGCACTACACAACACTTATCCCTTCTTATCAAGAGTACATCAAAGCTCAGCTGATGCCATGTCTTGGCTCATCTGATAGAAATATCCGGGCAACTGTTGGAACAGTTATATCTGTCATCGTACAACAAGGACAAGTGAAAGGTTGGCCCCAGTTGTTGAATGCTCTTCTTCAGTGTATCGAAAGCAATGATTATAACCATGCAGAGGGTGCATTGGGTGCACTTTCGAAGGTTGGTTGTATTCTTTATACACATGTTTGGCTGTCCGAATGTTTTCTCCATTTCAACAGCATCTGCACTCTTCATAAGAAGACTCTTGTGTTTTCTAAAATTCTTGCTAGATATGTGAAGACAGCCCGCAGGAATTGGATGCAGATGTTCCAGGTGTTTCTGAGAAGCCTATAAATGTCTTTTTACCAATATTGCTCAAGGTTTGCACTTCTTCCTGCCATGCTTCAAAGTTTGAATTTTCACATGATTTTCTGTCTCATATGGTTTTGTTTCATTGAAATATTTCTAGATGTTTTCATCACCACATGCTACACTTCGGAAATTGGCGTTGAGCTCAGTAAATCAGTTTATAGTTTTAATGCCAACTGTGAGTGTTGAAAAGTATTCATTTGTTTGCTATAGTGGGTTGGTTTGATTGTATTCGATTGTGTAGCCAAACTAGCACAGCTATGAGATCCGTGTGTGTTTATTTTTATCGAGTTACATTAAAAGGTTTCTATCAATTGGGGGCCAGGCATTATATGTTAACATGGACAACTATTTGCAAGGAATTTTCACACTTGCCACTGATTCTGCAGCTGAAGTCCGAAAGTTGGTATGCCATGCACTTAAGTTGTTTGTTACTAAAAGTTTAGCTATAGTTTCATCCATTATATACATTTTCATATTTCATGCATGATGCACATGTCAGCAGACATAATTATACCAATTTCAACATTTGTTACAGGTGTGTGCTGGCCTGGTACAGCTCCTAGAGGTTCATCCAAGCTATTTACAAGTGAGGAAGTGCATGTTTTCTTACTTCTAGTTGCATTTTTTGAAGAAAGAGTCTGTATATGAATCATTTATCACGTGTATCTTCGTGTTTCAGCCTCACATCATGAATGTTATCGAATATATGCTGCAAGCGAACAAGGATTCTGATACTGAAGTAGCATTGGAAGCATGCGAGTTTTGGTAGGGTAGAGTCGACATTAATGTTCTGAACTTGGGTACTCAAAAGTTATTCAATAAAATTTTGATACGGATATTTCAGGTCGACCTTTTGTGAAGCACGCCTGTCTCCTGAGCTGCTAAGAGAGTACTTACCTCGGCTTATTGGGGTAGTTGCTTGTTTAATAATCTAGGCCCATGTGAATGAATGTACCATTTTACTTCATGGATCTCTCAGTGTTATGCTAACTCACGATTTTATGAAACTGGCAGATTTTACTGTCAAATATGATATATGCGGAAGATGATGAAGCCCTTCTTGATGCAGAGGTCGATCTCTTCTGTTGTTAAAAATATGTTTAGTTATTTATGTGGCTTTTTCATTGACAAATGATTATTTCAGGATGATGAGTCAGTCCCAGATAGGGATCAAGTAAGTGTCTTTAACTGGTGCAAGCCTTATTAAACACAGCTAAGAGTACAAATAATTCTAATTGATTCATTCTGCATCTGTCGTTACAGGATATAAAACCAAGGTTCAAGCAATCACGCCTACATGGCTCTACTGGTGAAGAAGAAGAAGAGGTTCTCATTTGTAGGATGTTCTGTATTTAGAAATGATTTTATGTTTTCTTGTTCTTTTGCCGAACTTTTTTTACTCTTTGCCAGGATGAGGACATTGTCAATTCTTGGAACTTGCGCAAATGTAGTGCAGCAGGGCTTGATATTATGTCTTCAGTTTTTGGGGATGAAATGCTTCCAATGTTGATGCCGTTATTGCAGGTTGTACAACTAACCTGTCTGCAGTTATATACAGCACTGCACCCAAAAATTATTTATGATAAATGGATAAGATTAACTCTTGAATCAATTGTTGTTGTGGCTTCCATAGCCTTTCAAAGAGAGTTGGATAAGCCATTGAGAAACTGGATACGTGATGTATTATAGGAAATCTACCCCTCTGTTTCTGTTTCTGTTTGTGTGTTTCTCCTGTGCTGACTAGTTGAAAGCCAAAATCTCACTAACATATTGGCTTGACATTGTCTCAGAAAAATTTGGAAAGTAAAGGAGACACTCATTGGAAAGAGAGGGAGGCAGCAGTCCTGGCATTGGGTGCGGTTGCTGAGGGTTGCATAAATGGTCTTCTTCCCCATTTGGCACAGGTAAAAGCATAAAATTTGGAGCAGTTTGAACTAATTAGTTCGAACATTGCAACTATCTTGCAAATTATTAAAAAGGCTTTTGAGATGACCTACACATTTTTGCATCTGATTGGAGGCATTCCTGCAGATTGTTTCTTTTCTTCTACCTCTCTTAGAAGATAAATGCCCACTTGTTCGCAGTATAACCTGCTGGACTCTTTCTCGCTATAGCAGATGGATAGTGCAGGTATGTGTGATCTAAATCTAGGGTTTAGGGTTTAGGGCTACCTGAAACTGTCAGATTCTGGTGGTATCTCAATTGCTTATGCACACAAATTGATGGCCACTTTCATGTCTGTGCCAGGCAGCTATCCATCCAGAGGGTCATGTCCAGTTTGATAATGTGCTAACTGGCATATTGCGTCGTATCTTGGATAACAATAAAAGAGTTCAGGAGGCTGCCTGCTCAGCATTTGCCACACTTGAAGAGGTAACTTTTTGGTAGCTGAGCTTGTAATTTCCAAGCGGCTGATACATCTCACCGTGTGCAGCTTCTGTATAAAACAGTCTTGTAATATGATCATGTATCAACTTTCATGATTGCAATTAGTACAAGATGTTAGTGATATGGATAATCCGGACCACAAGTGGTTCTCTATGTCTGCTGCATGTGTGAATGGGATGGCCTAGTATCTATATGTTTCTGCTTTGATGGAGCAAGGATTTTGTATACAACATAGAACATAGGTATTATTGTCAAGTTGCTCATCAGCAAATGATTGTAATTACAAGAGAGCAGTAGGGCTTGAGACATCTCGGAAACAAGTATTCAAAGATCATATTTATGAGGAAGATTATGGATAAGCGACACATGCCCATGTTGTTTTAACTTCCTATTGCTGCCAAAATAATTAATAAAAAAGTATCTGCCATTCTTTATGGTAGCTTAAAATAATTGTAGAATAGTACGGATAATTTCATTAAATTGTTTATCATGTGCCAATCAACAATTTTTCAACATGTTTTCCCACTTGAATAAGAATTTGTTTCAAGATTGTGCATAAACTCATCGATTCAGTACATTTTATGATTCAGGAAGCAGCTGAAGAATTGACTCCTCGACTGGATTTGATCTTGCAGCATCTAATGTTTGCATTTAGTAAATATCAGGTAAGACATGTGAAATAAGCATATATTTTTCTGAAGAAACGGATTGAAGCAGCATGAAAAACCTTGACCTACTATACACAATTTCTGAGATTTGACTTGTTGCTAGGGACTTGGTGATTCATAGGCATCTTGCTTTACAAATGATGCTCATAGATGTTTATACAAAAGGTTTAAGACATTTGAAAGTAATTTGCAATTCCAGAACATTATTTTAGTAGAATCATTTATCCTCCAACATGGCTGCTCTCCTGAAGGATAAGATTTGGTATGCCTGACTGTGCTTACAATTCGTAAGTGCTAACACTGATTTATTTGTCAAATTTAGTACAAGTTTTTCTTGACATGATATGCCAGGAAAAAGTAAACCTTTTCTTTGAAAGAAAAGTAACGAAGCAATTTGTTCTTGTACTACATTATATAACCTATGGAAAAGCTCAGTTGAGTGAAAGTCCTCAGAAAATGCTCACTGTTACATCTCCATTCAGATTATAAACTTAAAAAAAGAGGGAATGCATATGGCTTTAAATACTGTGCGAATGTGTGCTGACCCAGTAAACATCCTTTGTTGTCAAGGGCAACTCGACAACAGTACAGTTGCTAACTTGATTATGACAGATTCATATAGTGAAGAAAGCCCCAAAATCAACCCAAAAACACGTGCACATCTCCAATACATGTGATGTTATAATGTTATCCAAGAAGTATACTTTAACTGAAGAAGCATCAAACTTTAATGGTTTGCAGAGAAGAAACCTCAGAATTCTCTATGATGCAATAGGAACACTGGCAGACGCTGTTGGGGCAGAATTAAATGAGGTATAGGACGAGTCTTATAGGTACTTTGAAAATATATTTGAATCCATTCCTGATAATTATTTTAAATCACAGGGGAAACATCTCAAAGTGTTAATGCCCCCATTAATTGACAAGTGGCAGCAGCTCAAAGATTCTGACAAAGATCTCTTCCCTTTGCTGGAGTGCTTTACATCCATTGCACAGGTATGTCTCTTCTTCTGAGTTTTCGTTTCCATTGTTCAAGTGGTATCAGATGAGTGTCAAGCTTTGTATTACAGTTATGTATTATCAGATTCTAATATAACCTCAGAAATCATGATCTTTTCTTTGTTCTGTATATCAAAATTTTGTAGTAGGTTGAAGATTGTCGATGTAGTATTAAATGGCACATTTATACATAATATAGTTGGTCTATTTTATACCAGGCTCTTGGTCCAGCTTTTGCACAGTATGCTGAGCCTGTGTTCACGAGGTGTGTCAATCTTATCCAAGCTCAAGAAATTGCTAAGGTATTAGCAAACAAGATTTGTTTATTTAGTTTTGTAAACCTACAAATCTGGTTAAACAGAGATATTATGATTACCAGACCGATCCTGGAAGAGCTGGCGTACCCTATGATAAGGAGTTTGTCGTTTGCTCCTTAGATCTTCTCTCTGGCTTAGCTGAAGGGCTTGGAAGTAGTATAGAGAGTCTGGTATATTCAATGACATAGTTTATCTCTAAAGGTACTTGGTGCGATGGTATTTATCAGGCTTTAAATTCAATACTTGCAGGTTGCTCGAAGCAACCTGAGGGATCTGCTACTTCAGTGCTGTAATGACGAAGCACCTGATGTTCGTCAAAGTGCACTTGCTCTACTTGGTGACCTGGCAAAGGTACTGACATTGTCTGCATGCACATAGAGACAAATTGAATTATGAGGTTGGAAAACTAGCTAAATTATTGATTTACTATATTTTTTCAGGCTTGTGCTGTACATTTGCAGCCACGGTTGGCAGATTTTCTAACAGTTGCAATCAAACAGCTGGTAATATCCATCTCATTATTTCCTTGACATTTTGGTGGTGCATATTTATGGATAGTATTGTGCCTTTATTGAAAGCGCAGCAAGGCCCTGGATTGAAGGAACATGTTTCAGTTGCAAATAATGCCTGCTGGGCGATTGGAGAGGTTGCTGTGAAGGTAGATGCAAACTTTTTCCATAAATTAAATGATGGGCAAATTTTTTCAAAAGCCTACATCTCTGTTGAGTTTCTCATTATCAGTGAACATTCATTATCAGGTGCGGCAGGAAATATCTCCTATTGTCATGAACGTCATAACCTTTCTCGTTCCAATTCTTTCTAATACAGAGGTATGAGAAGAATGGGTTTGGTATTTATTATGCCGTCCTTTGTTACTTCCTGTAGAATTGTCTTTACATTAGTCATTTCAAATGTAGGTTCTCAACAAGTCTTTGTTGGAGAACACCGCTATTACATTAGGTAGACTTGGGTGGGTATGTCCAGAACAGGTAGCTCCGCATTTGGAGCATTTCATCCAACCATGGTGTCGGGCTTTGCGTCAGTAAGTTATAAATCTTAATGAACTAATATGTCAGCACTGATCTAAATTTGCTACTTGAAAGATCATTATTTTACTATAATTGGTATGGCAAACAGGATTCGTGATGATGTTGAGAAAGAGGATGCATTTCGAGGTCTTTGTGCCATGGTAAGTAAGCAATACATGCCAAGTAATTTGTGCAAGCATTTTTTTTATGTTCTCGTATGCAAAGGATCCTATCTATGTGTAGGTGAAGCTGAACCCTTCAGGTGCTGTTGGTTCATTTAATGTGATGTGTGAAGCAATAGGGAGCTGGCACGTAAGTTAGATTTTCCAGTATCCTAACTAGAAGAGTTTGTGTTTGTTGAGGTGTAGTTCTCTTTGTGGTAGCATTGAGTTTTCTTTGTCGTACACAGGAAATACATAGCGTGGATTTGCAGAATGAGCTTTACCATGTTCTCCATGGATATAAACAGGTAATTTTATGGAGTAACTTAAGGTGAGAATGGAGTGTGTGACTGATAAATGCACACCTTCTTACAGATGCTCGGGAGTTCCTGGGATCAGTATGTAACTGTGATGGATCCTGGTTTGCGAGAAAAGTTGTCCAATAAGTATAGAGTATGATGGGCCAGTGAGGGTTTCTTCAGATTGCGTCACTGTCATTGCTATACAGCTGCAAGACCAAAAGAGCAGTAGTCATTCATATACCTTCCGAGAAGTTAGTCCTCTTTAGGTAATGGTGCATTTAAAGGGTTTGATGAGCTGGTGCTACCAATGGCAGCCCATCATTATTTAAAGGGTGATAGTAGCCTCGTGTATCGATTCGAGGGGTCTAGTGGCAAGCGGTGCAGGAAAAAATCATATGCAGGCAGAAATAGAGTTGAAGTTCAAGCTTATCGGTATTAAAAGAATAAGCAGTGATCCTGATCATTCCTACAGTCTTCCGGTGTTCTCGAGCATGTTAAAGCTGACAGATCTTAGAATTGGTGGTTAATACTCCATTTTCTTAAAATTGAAGGAGCTTCAGCTTCAACATTGAAGACGTTAGAGAGCCAAGGGTCTATTTTAATCACAGCTTCCTTGGGAAGATAATCAATTTTGATGCATTATAAGCAGTGTTGGCTGGAGAAGCTCTCTGTGAGGCTATAGCGCATTTAGCTGGTATGGTGGCCAATTACCAGTTTTAACACAGGAGGTTATTCTGCATGAATACGATGTAAGAGTAGATAAAACCATCGTGAAGGATGCAGGAGGTGGAGCATTTCTACTGTGTGCATCCATAGATAGCAGCCCATAAAGTGAGGAATTAGAGATTTGATTTCCGAAAATAAACCCCTGATAGATAGATGATGATCATGTAGTCCGTAGGCTGGCTTCATTTGTATTGTCTCCATTATATCATTAGGCTTGGTGCAATAAATTTGTTGAGCTCCAACCTTCAATTTTTTTTGCATAGGAAGAGGTCAAGAGGGTGTACAGCAATTTTTTTGCAGGTTCGAGTCCTGTTGCATCTTCTGGCTTTGTAATCGTCGATCTCCGTCTAAAGAATTTAAAGGCCAGGTTTTTTGGCGCTTTCTAACTGGAATATGTATATTTCATTGATTAACATCTGTGACTTTTTGCTCTCGCAACTTTGCTCGTGATACGTACAACACCATTGGATCTTTCTATTCATGGTATGGATCTCTTAATTCAATCCTCTCTTTTTCTATCATCATCTCTGCTGAAAGCATTTGAAATTCCCGCAGCTAATCGGTTTTTGGCTTGTGATTATGGCACAAGTTAGTACTACTGGTATTTACAACACAGTTGGGGTCTTCTTAGTCATGGTATGGATTCTCACGTATTCAACCCTCTTTTTTTTGCCATCACAAATGATTGATGCAGAAGAGTGTCCATGTTCTCTTTCGAAGCATTTCTGTTTGACTTGTGATTATGGCAAAATCAATCATGAATCCTTAATCTTAATTCAGAAGTCCTGGTTATGATCATTAATCTACTTTATGTTTCTAATTATGTATTGTTCATAAACTAGCATACATAATGATTTTAGGACCATTTGGAATGAAGACAAAGTTATGAAAGATTTATAGCACATGATGGTAAGTAAAGGAAACAGCTCGCTGATGGCTTACACTAAGAAGAGCAGCTCCATTCCTTTGGGAAAATGCCTTGCAAAGTATTTTCTCAAAGCAAATTTCTCTGCTATTGTCAGCTCAACCACTTGGCAGAGCTTTGCTCAATCTTGTTGTACAATAGACGCATGGTTGTGTCTTTCGAAGAAAACACTTGAGTTGGGTAGCTTCTCTGACTAGAAGAAAGATAAATTGACTTAACGCAAAACTTTGAACCTTCTACGTGCACTAACTCCGACTGGTAACGGGAAGCAAAAATGCTACAAAAATCCTCTTGATTCATCTGGGATTAGAGTTAACAGGTCTAGGCTTTTGTGCGAAGAAAAAAGCCCAAACATTGATGTGAGCAAATAGATGATGCACTATCAATTTTTACGAAAAGGAAGCACAATGAGGGGAGTTGTCAGAGAAGTAATGGAAAGCTTATGACCCCACTAGCATTAACATTAGACTTGATTGTATATGCACCAGCACTAACACCGTTAGTCTCTTGCTTTAACCAATAGGAAGTGTATAATTAACCAATAGGCGTGTATTTTTTGCTTGATTCGTGAAGTTAGAAGTTATTGCATATGCTACATACATTGGGCTATGTCCAATACTACAGGTACATATTTAGGTTTAGGAGATGAGATGAAAATAAATGGTATATATCATTAGCACAAATATGTAATTCTTTTGCTCATGCTAATGTCTTGTTATATTTAGAGTGTTGAAGTAGATCTACGTAGTCTATATGGTCCAATGGCTTGTCAAATACTCACAATCCATTGCTTGCTAAGTTTGCCAAAATGTTTGCCAAATGCCCTATCAATTGCTATCCAGATGACTTGATCTATTGGCATGTGAAATGACTCACAATAATCAATCCACTTGGCTTGTGGAATGGTCGACATGATTCATTGACTTGCCCAAATGCTTTCCAATGGCTTGTGAAATGACTCATGTGATGATTCATTGGCTTGTGGTTAGCCATTTGGCTTTCCAAAATGCCCTCTATTGGCTTGTGAACCCTTTCCAATTCACTCTAAACTTCAAACACTAAACCAACCACATTCTGGATCTATAACACCAGCCTGTACGCGAGTTCCGGCTTCTTATATTAGGCATCAAGAACATTCTTAATATCACACACAGAGATAGGCTTGTTTAGCTCACTTGATCTTCTATACATATTCGAGAAGTTTAAATATCTATCTTCTATACATATTCTAGAAACGTTAATCCATCCATCTTCTGAATATTGAGAGAAATGTTGAGAATAACAATGAAGTGCAAGTTCAACTCTGTTTTGGAAGTGTAAATATTTTAATCTTCTAAATATTGAGAGAAATGTTGAGAATCACAATGAAGTGCAAGTTCATCTCTCTTGAATATTCTAAACATATTCTAGAAGTGTAAATCCTTTGATCTTCTACACATATTCTAGAAGTTGTAAATCTCTTGATCTTCTGCACATGAGAGTATGAGAGTAGGTAGGACATACCCACCCAAAGTATGAGAGTATGAGAGCTTTGCATTTTCAATATAGCATGAGAGCCTATGCTAGAAATAAAGGGTAGAATTCCACGTCAGAAATAGAGGGCATTGAAAGGAAGAATAGGGCGTGGGTCGTGACCCACTTAGTTTCATAATACACTTCGGTGTGAATCTCAACATTTCTCTCAATATTTAGAAGATCAAGAGTTTTACACACTTCTAGAATATGCAGAAGATCAAGAGATTTCTCTCAATATTCTGGAAGTGTGTAGATCTCTTGATCTTCTAATCTTCTCAATGCTCTCTATTTCTGATGTGGAATTCTACCCTTTATTTCTAGCATAGGCTCTCATGCTATATTGAAAACGCAAAGCTCTCACTCATATTTTTGGAGTAGGGGTAAGGTGGGCTCATACCAAAATAACGTTTATATATATAACCATAAACCCTAAACCCTCTATTTCTGATGTGGAATTCTACCCTTTATTTCTAGCATAGGCTCTCATGCTATATTGAAAACGCGAAGCTCTCATACTCTCATATTTTTGGAGTAGGGGCTTGAGGTGGGCTCATACCAAAATAACTTATATATATATAACCCTAAACCTTAAACCCTAAACCCTCTATTTGTGACGTGGAATTCTACCCTTTATTTCTAGCATAGGCTCTCAAAAACTCTCACACTCATATTTTTGGAGTAGGGGCTTAAGGTGGGCTCATACCAAAATAACTTATATATATATAAACTAATAGTGTCAAGAGAGGGGTTAGCGAGAGTGTGCGTAAGAGATCATCATAAATAATATTAATCGAAGATTTCCATCTCTCTTTATCTGTCTCTATTTGTGTGCGTATCTTTGGAGTTATACCATTGTACTAGTGCGTAGATCGATTACAGACGACACGTTGTACAACACAAAGCGCAAAGTTTCGGCTCTTTATCGCTGATCCCACATTCAAAATGTCAAGAGTTTCGATTTTTGTTCGATTGATCCTGTGGTCAAGAGTTTCGATTTTTGTTCGATCGATCCTGTGGTTCTGTTGCAGAGGAGGAGCGGATGTTTCGGTGAAGAAGAAGGGAAGGCATGGAATGTGCCCGATTAGGGTTTCATGAGGGTTTCTTTAGACAGATAGGGGAGGGAGATAGAGGGTATTGCAGCTCTGATCTCAATCAGGGTTTCTTCAGAGAAAGAGGGGCAGGAGAGCTTTTGCCTGAGGGGGGAAGGCATGGAATGTGCCCAATTAGGGTTTCATTAGGGTTTCTTTAGACAGATAGGGGAGGGAGATAAGAGGGTATTGCAGCTCTGACCTCAATCAGGGTTTCTTCAAAAGAAAGAGGGGCAGGAGAGCTCTGCCCTGAGAGAGAAAGAGGGAAGGAATGGAATGTGCCCAATTAGGGTTTCATTAGGGTTTCTTTAGACGGAGAGGGGAGGGAGATAGAGGGCATTGCAGCTCGGATCTCAATCAGGGCTTCATCAGAGAAAGAGGGGAAGGAATGAAATGTGCCCAATTAGGGTTTCTTTACAGGGATAGGGGAGGGAGATGGAGGGTATGGCAGCTCTGATCTCAATCAGGGTTTCATCAGAGAAAGAGGAGTAGGAGAGCTCTGCCCGATTCGGGTCCCTTCCCGCCTCTATTTCAGCTCCCTGGGCGTAAAGAAGCAGACAAAGATTGAAGAGGAATCTGAGAGCAAGTGTTTGTGGCGCCGGAGATCGAGAGCAAGAAACAGAAGAGGGCAAAAAGAATGCGCTTCACAAGGGTTACTCGAGTTTACAATCGGACATCAATGGATCTACAGCTCCGAGCCTTCGTGTGCGTGTTAAGCAATCCGATTCGGAGCATCGCGATTCGATCACGACAGACCGAAGAGCTGAGGTGTCGCGACTACGATCTCAGGCGTTTCAATCCGGAGATGGTTCCTTCCATCTTCATCTACGACGGATCGAATATGGATAGACCCCTCATCGATGAACCCATCTCTGCAGACATTCTGCGCCGATTCAAGGATATTGTCATTACTCAAATCGATGGTGTCTTTAGTATCCAAAAGTTTGAAAGGTCGCTGAAAAATCAGTTCAGGCATGTCTCTCTTTCACTATATATCCATCTATTGTTTTGGATTTTTACAGCAATTGGAAACCGAAGAAATTCAGAGTGACTTGTGGCATTGCTTTTTTCTTTTATTATGTAAGCTCTGCATCTCCCTTTCCTTTCTCTGGCGTTTTGTTTACTCATTTGGTAGATTTTCTACTTGTTCCCTTGTGGTTTGATTATTATTTTGATGCTCCTTCAATCTGAACAGAAAAGAGTGTTTACATTTTTGTATGTCAATTACTTCTTTTTGTTTTCCTGTCTCCTTTTGATTCATTGCGTAAATTTTCTGATGCTTTCTTTTTCTTAGTGGAACTGGTGTGGTTTTATTTCTTAAGGCAGGCTTCTGTTCAATCTAAAGATGTTTTACTTAAACAGAATTCAAAGCTTTAGTTTCGTTGCAACTTTTTCGGCAAACCTAAAGATGCACTTATGTTTATTTATACGCATGCACAGATACATGCCTATATAAGTATGTATCTGTATATATACATATAGCTGTTTTCTTTCGCTCGCTTTGGTTAACTCGTTTTGTAGATTTTTTCATGTTTTCTTTTGGTTCAACCATTTTTTAGATGCCTCAATCTGAAGAGAAAAGAGTGTACACATTTTTGTATGTAAATTCACTTCTTACTGGAACTGGGGGTGTTCATTTCTTAAAAGGAAGCCTTATGTTCGATCTAAAGAGGTTTTACTTCACAAAATTCAAGATTTTAGTTTCACAGCAGATTTTTCAGCAAGTCTAAAGATGTACTTATCCATGTATATATGTAGATGTTGTACCCTCCCCCTCTCCATGTGGATGGTGTGCACACAGATATATTTATACGTATGTGTATGCGCGCACACACACACACAGATAGCTAGCTATCTAGATAAATAGGCCTTCATCCAACCAGGTAGATATTTTCATTGATGGATATGTGCATTTTTACATAGATATACATGTATGGATGGATTCATGTTTAGTCAGATCAGATAACAAAACAAACTGCAGCTTCAGAATGAAAAAAATGTCGCATGGTGTTGGGCAATGCCAATATGTTGCATGTTCAGATGTTGTATCTACAACTGCCATGTCAGGCTATTCGAACATGCCGAAATATTATGCAACATATGTCTGTTATAGTTATGTATCTATGTATTTTACAAATGAATGAATGAATGTATATGTGTGTGGGTGGATGAAGTATGGATCCTGGATGGATGTCTGGTATGTGTGTCTGATATGTATGTATGGAAATTCCATCAAATTTGTTTGCAAGCTTGCATGTAGGGAATGCATGTTGGGCAGTGCATGATTATGTATGTAGAGATCTCCAATGGGATTCTAGATGCATACAAATATGATAAGTTCTCCTATTTGTTTATACCACTTACATAAAACCAGGTACTTGCAGATGCGTGCATTGAATGGATGGATCAATGTTTTTGTCTTGTGTAATTGTATTAACTCTGAATCTGTACTCACCCAAGCTATATTTCTAATTCTTCTAATTCTAACTCTGATTCTGATGTGGGCAGGGAATACTTCTGGAGCTGATGGATGCATGATGCTGAAAACAACATTATGATCTGATTCTCTGCTTGTTGATGGAGGCTGCTTGCTGGAGTTAAGTTTCAGCCAGCAAAAACTACAGGCAATTTTTTCGTGCAATTTCTACCCCGCTCTCCATATATATATTCTGCACCCAAAGTGAAGAAGAGGCTCTGAGGTCTTTCTTGTTGCATACCCAATTCTGACCATATAAGCATCTAATCTCCATTCTTAGGGGGGGATTAACATGCTTTGCGGATAAAACTCCTCTTATCTTGCCATGGATCTTGTCTGGTGGAAGCTTCGAAGCATCACGCCTACATCATCCCACATCGTCACCAGGATTCTTGCGAATCAAATCATTTGCTGAAGCATCTGGGTCCTTTCATCCTAATTCTGTAGTATTCCCCGAGCTTTTTGGTGGTCCTTTTGCTCGTACAGTTCAAGCCTGGATTTGTCTTTGCATTTGCATCGCTCATAGTTTCCATAGCATGTGATTACTCTTCCAAATATGTATGTAATCTCAGATCGCGTGTATACCCATCGTTATATATATATATATATATATGGTGAAGAGCCTTTCTCCTCTCTTGAGAGGCGGTTTGCGAATTCATCGACATTTTTCTTCGTTTAGATTTGCACAGTTAACAATAACTGTATGTAAAGCCCCATTACAGACAAATGTGTTGCTGTAGGAAGAGGTAACATTCCATTGTGACAGCAGAACACTTGAATAACCACTTATATAGCTTTCCCTTTTAACTTTCTCATATAAGCTTTTCTAAATCCATGTAAGATGAAAGCATTTTGCAGGCTCGAAGGACGTCTCAGCTTTCGAACATCATCGCAATGTGATCATTTTGGGCGATTCTGTACGTATTGTGCAAATTATTATCCTTTGCCTTCTTCTTGGGTTCTGTTAAACACAAATTAGAGAGAGAGGGTTGTTCGAATCTCAGGCATGTCTCCAAATAGTTTTGAGGAAGGGAGGGTAGTTAATGAATCAAATGTGTACTATTGGCTAATGACATGGTGGAGAACAAGTATGCATGTTTTTGACATGTGATGTATCCTGAAACCTAGCTTACTTGTTAGTGTTGCTCTTATTTGACAGTTATTGCACATCGTATTACATTACCTCGAGATTCGCAAGAGTTGTTGCACATCGTATTACATTGAAAATGCATATCCGTTGCGCGTGAGAAAATAATTGAACGGATATTTGAAGTAATAATCACATTTCGCAAAAAGAATCGACAATTCTAATCGAATTATTTTATAAACGAAACAATGATCGCATTTCAAGAAGAAAAGGATATAAATTCTTCGTAGAGTCACCCCTGTGAGAATAACCGTCGAATTTTCAGTAATTGCTGTTTTCTGTGGCGGCGTATAAACCTTGATAACGGATTCTGATACGAGGACACATGACATTAACGAGCGAAAAGTTTATTATTGTTTTTCATGGCAGCTTGCCATAAATAGAATATATGTTATGACATTAAAACGAAAAAAATAATCGTGATTTTTCGACAAAGTGCAACCAGTTACAATTCCGGTAATACACTTCTACTTGTCCAGATCCCCCAAGCGAATGGAGTTATGTACTTAGCCCGTCGAGGGAACGGCACCAGTCATATCGGAAGCCGCTAGAGAAGCTGAAGCCGGAACAGAAGTCGAAGCAAAAGCCATAGCCAATGCTGCACCGTAGGATCTACGTGTTGGGTCAGACCCAGCCATAGCAGACCACGCTCAACAGCCGGAAGAACCCGATGGGCATGGCAGAAGCAGAGGTGACGGAAACCTATAACCTGACATGGGATTTTCAGGGAACAGATTCCGACCGTCCCTCAGGAGTGGGATGTAGATATGCCGCAGGTTAGAGAGGACACGACAGTAGCTGATCTAGACGTTAGACGTAATGACCTTCATTGAGGAGGAGAATGTCGGATCGGAACTCGCACCGGCACTAGAGCCGCAACAAAAGTTGCCCACGGGGAGGGGAAAGAAGAAGAAACCGGCTACTCGTACGGTCGACTCATTCTATCGCCGCCATACTAACTGGAGAAGCCGGATGAGATTATGGTGATGGTGGAGAAGACAATGGAAAAGGTGTGCGAGTGGAAGGAGCGGATAGAAGCTCAAACCGCAACAACGGCCGAGCGCGACGTAACAAATTGGAGACAATGCGTCAGAAACTGTGAAGACGCACTACGGAAAAAGATCGTGGCCCGAAAAAGAGCGAGATTAGGTGCGAAAGGAAACAGAGGAAAAGGAGTCGGAACTGGCGAAGTTATGGATGGACTTAGAGGTCAAACGGACAGCCCGTTACGAAGTCGAGCAGTTCTGATCTCAATTAGTTGAAGCCTAAGCGAACATCAAGTCGTTAAAACGATGACTTGGTGTAGCCAAGTGTCAGAACCAATGAAGATATAAGAGAAGAGAAGAAGAGAGGAGAGTGGTTTGATAAAAAAAAGAGTGAGTTTATTAGAATGGAATGAGTACAATGAGGAGTTTGATACAAGAAAGGCTTAAGGCTGAAGACTGACATTTATTCAAACTGATTTGATATTATCTATATGTCAAGCTTTTCTTGTATCTAACGCTTTTTTATACTCATTCTATTCTAATAAACTCACTCTGCTTTTATCAAACTACCATCCTCTCTTCTTCTATTTTCTTATATCTTGCTTCAATCATTCAATCTTTTCCTTGGTTCTAACAGTTTTATTCGAACTGATTTGATATGATATACATGTGTCTATTTATAGGTTTGCCTAAAGATTTTTAAAATGTTCTATACCTAAAATATTCTATGATGCTCTAGAAGGTTCTAGAATGTTCTAAAAAGTTCTAAAGTTTTCTTTAAATACAAGAATCATTATATTATGGAAAAATAACCTTTAACATTTAATGTTATGATCAGTCACTTCAATGGTTAGGATTCCCCATTATGTAATACGAGATCTTGGGTTTAAGTCTAAGGGAAACCTAGCTTCCTTACACCAACCAGGACACGGAGGAGACGGACTCAAAATGAACTAGGTCCACTGAAAATGGAACTCCAGGTGTCATTGGAAGCAGTGAGAAAATCTTGGGCCATGAATATAGAGTTGTGGAAGGAAATTGTTCGACTAGTGGATAGAGCTTGGGGAAAAGACATACCTCGCTCAAGCCAACCAACGGAAAATCGTAGCAAATTTCGGAGGCACATGCATTGAAGGAATGGGATGAACAAGCTACCCAACTGCAAGTACTTTGAGTTGACAAAGCCAATTGGGAACTACGGGAACCGAGCTTTTAGAAGCTGGCCTAGACTAACTATAATGATGGATTTTATGCAGATTGCGCTCAAACACCGCAGGGAAGTTACGGAATTCTTAGGTCGACATGAGGATAATGTTCGAATCCTTCAAGAGGACATGCAAGCCATAGCTGAGCCAATCGTGCCAAATGTTGCGATAGAGGAGGACGAGGAGGTCGTTGCAGAGCTATCTATATATATTGGATGCGTTGAACGAGAAATGAACGAGCAGCCTCGTATGTATATTTTTGGGCAAAAATTTTTATTCTTTTTGCACAACTATGGGTTCGACATGTACCACGTTGTGTCTCATAGGCATGTCATAATGTTGTCCGTAATATTATGGTATTACAGAAGAAGCCATAATAGTACGACAATGAGGACCGGTTGTAATAATGCAAGTTGGGTGTATGATGTAGATCAATAACGATTTGTAGTATTACAGACTGTGAGAATAAATCGGAATGTTCGAAAAACATAACGACGCTTTGTAAATAACTATAACGATTCGGTGGAGAAATGAAAAGGCATGAATCTTGTATATAAAGTCAAGGGAGCTCATTGTATAATGACCGGGAAATTATATGTGTATAATAAAGTTATCTTTGCGTAACCAAGTTCTTAGTATAATCTTGTGATCGAAAATTCTTTACGATCTAGTACGAATTGTGTGTAGGAGTTCAAGTACGAATCAGTACGATTAGTGTATGACCTATCTTCTATCCGACGTAACTTTAGATAGTCTTAGTGTTTCACTCCGAAAGGCTAACAAACCTAATCTCCTATTTTTAACATTGTTCTCTTTCTCTTTTTTCTTAAAACTACTGAGATAAAGGGAAAGAAAAAAATTAATACAGAAACCCAAAGGTCAGGCAAACAACTCCATCACCCACACTTACGCACGCACGCATGCATGCATGCATGCATAAATGCATGTGCACATACGCACACACAAGCATGCGCACATACATGCATGCACATATGCAATGTGCATACATAAACACCGACACACGCACATACATGCATGCACATTTGCAATGTGCATACATAGACACCGACACACGCACATACATGCATGCACATATGCATACATACACACAGGCATGCACGCACGCATAAATGCATGCGCACATACACACACACAAGCACGCGCACATACATGCATGCACATATGCATACATACACACAGGCATAAATGCATGCATACATATGCTGCATGCGCACATACACACACACAAGCGCGCGCACATACATGCATGCACATATGCAATGTGCATACAGAGACACAGACACACGCACATACATGCATGCACATATGCAATGTGCATACAGAGACACAGACACACGCACACGCACATACATGCATGCACATATGCATACATGCACACAGGCATGCACGCACGCATAAATGCATGCATACATCTGCTGCATGCATGCATGCATGCATACATACACACACGCACGCATACATACATACATACATACATACATACATACATACATACATACATACATATATACTGATAAAAAGAGAAGCGAAAAAAAACAAAACAGGAAAAGAATGTGATGATAATTGTCTGCCCGGATATGTTTGGACTGATTGCTCCCAAGACCGAGCCGCCCAAAAAGGGAAAGCGAAAAAGGGGCGGGAAAAAGGTGCCGGGAAAGAGAAAAGAAAACGTGCGTACGGATTTGGCGCCCTTTTTGTGTCTCTCTTTTTTTTTCTTTTCTTGGGCTTTGCTTTTTCCCGCCCCCGCCACGCAATGAATAAATAAAGAAATCAATCAAATTTTGCCCGCAATGGACAGCTGTACCGGATTTGGAAAGGCGACCCTTTTCCGCTTTTGGCCATATCTTTCCATATCCAGCAGCATCCACTTCTCTGGAGCCGCCTTCGTTTTTTATCCGCTTTTCCCCTAAAAATAGATTCCATCTATTTTTAGCTACGCATTCCCTTTCGTTGCCCAAGATACATTCCCCGCCCCCTTTCTTTTCCTGTTTTGGGCGCCTTGCCTCTCTTTGTAATTGAAATCCATTGAGCTAATCACCAGCGGTTAAGGATAACAAGAAGCGCTTAACGTTGAGTTTTAGGGAGTAATCGCCGTGGATTGAGCGCATGCTAAACCCTAAACCCTAAACCCTAAACCCTAAACC